>VZUI01059012.1:0-37833 GCA_013401135.1 Cettia cetti
TTTTTTTTTCCTTCTCTGTGTTGGGGAGTGTTCTTTTCCTTTGTTATTTGTTAATAAACAGTTTTTTCCACTTTTCCTCCGAGGAGTTCCTTCCCGAACCCGGGGTTGGGGGGAAAGGGTAGTGGAAGTTTGTCTCCTCGTGGAGATTTTCCTCCTAATTTGTCCTAAACCAGGACAGATCCATATAGAGTTCTGGTGGGTTCGCAATGTAAATAGAATTAGCCATAGAGTCCATCTGAGCTTTCTATGTGTTGGGGTAAGTGTGAATTTATAATATACTTTCTTTTAGGAACAGAAATAAAGTCCCCATCTCATGGAAAACTTGCATTCTTTTTGGTTGCTCTTTGTGGCTGCCTGTTTAGTGCAATGAGGTAAAATAATTGCATTTAGTGAAATTACAGTGCTGGCCTTCAGCCCTTTCTGTAAGTTCTGGTGCAAGGAGACTTCCAGATACTACTTCTTGCCAATGAGTAATGACATTAGTTCATAATGTGGTGCCCTAAAGCAGTTGGCTCCACAAAGCCATTTGTCTGACCGTGCTAATGTAATAAAAATCATGAAAACTTGTCTATATTTAAAAGTGATTTTGGAAATCAGTTATCATTGAGGTAATTCATACAATCATAAAATGGCTTGGGTTGGAAAGGGCCTTAAAGACCATCTACTTCAACCCCCTGTGCCATGGGCAGGGATACCTTTCACTAGATCAGGTTGCTCAAAGCCCCATCCAACCTGGCCTTGAACACTTCCAGGGATGGGGCAGCCACAGCTCTGCTGTTGAGCACATACCTGCCTTTTTGCCATTTCCAAAATTTGAGTAACTCAACATATCACTTCCTTCTGGTCTACTGAAACCTGACAGGATGCTCAGAGGAGCTAGAGGGGGGTTGTTGACCAACAAGAGGGGAGCTGTAAACCAATTTGAAAGGGCAAAAGGGGCAAAACCAGGTTGACCAGTGAAGAGCAATGGGATTGTGTGCTGAATCCTGAGAAAACACTAATGGGATCCCTCAATCCGCTTCCTGAGGTGTTGGATACAATGTACCACACCTGAAATGTGCCCTGAGCTGGAGGACCATGACTGCAAGAATAATTAAATCCCAGCAGACCCTGAAATTGTGCAAGGATCTATTGCTCCAGGTGGATCCCTACAGATCTCTAGGGCCTGCTTTGATTCATGCAAGAATCCTCAAAGAGCTAACTGATGTTATCACAAATCCACTCTTGATGATTTTTGAGCAGTCTTGAGACTCTGGAGACATCCCAGCTGATCAGAAGCTGGCAAACATTGTCCTTTTCAAGAACAGCAAGAAGGGCAAGAAGGATGACCCCAAAAACTACAGGCCTGTCAGTTTCACTTCAGTGCCTGGGAAATCTATGGAGATTATTCTGGAAGGTATTGAAAAACACCCAAATGGTAATGCAAACATTGATCACCAGCATGGCTTTATGAGAGGAAACTCCTGTTCATCAAATTCAATTTCCTTTAATGACAAGGTAATCCACCTAGCTGATCAAGGGAAGCCAGTTAATATAATCTTTTTGCATTCCAGTAAATCTTTTAATACTGTTTCTCACAGAATCCTCCTGGACAAAATGTTGAGCTGGATAAACACATCTTGGCAACTGGCTCACGGGTTGCACACAAAGGATTTCAGTGAATGGGATAACATCAGATTGGTGACCTGTCACTAGTGGGGTTCCACTGGGCCCTCAGCCCTGTGCTCTTCAACATCTTCACAAATGACCTGAATGTAGGACTGGAGGGGATACTGAGCAAGTTCACAGATGATACAAAATTGGGAGAAGCTGTTGACTCCCTCTAAGTCCTGCAGAGAGACCTTGACAAATTAGAGGACTGAGCAAACATCAACCATACAGAGTTCAACAAGGGAAAGTGCTGGATTCTGCACCTGGAATGGGGCAACTCTGGATGGACAGACAGACTGGGGAATGAGAGGCTGGAAAGCAGATCCGTGGAAATCAATCTGGACATTCTGGTCAATGGCAAGTTGAACATGAGCCAGCAGTGCCCTGGCAGCCAGGAGGGCCAACCCTGTCCTGGGAGCATCAGGCACAGCATGGCCAGCCGGGCAAGGGAGGGGATTGTCCTGCTCTGCTGAAGTCTTGTCATGGGAAGTTTAGGTTGGATATTAGAAAAAGATTCTTCCACCAGAGGGTGTTTGGGCACTGGAAAGGTCTTCCCAGGGCAGTGGCCACAGCACCAGCCTGACGGAGCTCAGAAGCTTCTGAACAAATCTCTCAGGCACATGGTGTGACTCTTGGAAATGGCGCTGTGCAAGGCCAGGAGTTGGACTCAAGGATCCTTGTGGGTCCCTTTGAACTCAGCACATCCTATGATTCTGTGACAGAGTGTCTAAGCTCCCACTACCATTAATGAAGATCTAATAAGGGCAATCAATGAACGATTTGGCTGAACAGCCACTACATACCTACTTTATGGTGAGCTGAATTGCTCTTCAGGCTCCAGTGACTCTAATGGGAACATAGGAATCAAGTAACCCAAAAGTACTTAAATTCAAGTCATTGTTTCACGCTGATTCTTGTACTTGATGTTCCCCACTCAACCAAGATCATCAGACAATTTTAAAGAGCATTTTGTTTGACCCATTTTAGAAATCTGCCTTAGGGGATGCATTAATTTCCATTTATCTAACATGAAATTAGGTCTATAGCTTTAAGATAACTATACTATAAAGTTTAGCAATCCTAAAACTCTCCAGTTGTTTCAAAACCTAAACCAAGATAACAGTTTGAATATATATTATCTACTGCTTCAAAAAAGACCTGGAAAAAAATTTTATGTATAATTTCAGGCTCAATCAAGAGCAGGAAAGGTTTTTGCCTTTCTCCTATATTCATGTTTAAAATGAATTATGGTTTTCAAAAAATACATAACCAGTGCTGTGCTCATTCCTGTAAGATGTTGTCCAAGCTAACAGTTTAGCAGAACACAAATGGTTGGGTTTCTATGTACCCTGTACATATAAAGTTAAAAGGTATGTCTCACCTGTGTATTATTAATCAGAAATGCCACATTTAGTTTTAGTTGTAGCAATCTCCAATTCCTATCAGGAAGGCAGGTTACCACCCAAGTAAAAGTGAGGCCAGCATAGTACTCTAGGTGTTGTTAGAATATGAAGGACTAACAAGTTCTGCGGCTCTGGCCCAAAAGGACACTGTAAAATGCCAGAATACTGGCCTCTTCTGTAACTCTAAAAATAATCTTCGTTATTTTGAAATCATGAGTGATTGAGTTAAAGGTCTATGATCAGTAGTGATGCTTTGGTAAGACTGATCTGGAACAGAGACTGGACAGCAATAGAGAATAAAGTAGGTATTTATTAAAAGGCCTTAAAGGATACACCTTGGGCAGCACAAGAGCTTGGCCAGGGCTACACCCAAGATGGACCCAAAATGATCACAAAATGGACGGCCCATCATGAGGTCTCACACTTTTATAAGTTTTGGTCCATTTGCATATTGGAATATGCAAATTGTCCAATAATTGTCCAATTATATTTTCAGATTATGAAGTCCCATCCTTCTTCTTTTCTCTCATTCAGTCCACCATTGTATATGCTTTTGGGCCTGAAACTTGTAACAATTGTTCTTGGCCTTCAGCAGGAAAGGATTTGTTTCATCTACCTACTCTGTGAAGGGAGTTTACTAACACTTAATATGAGGCTCAGAACAACATACCTAGGCAGCAGAA
Organism: Cettia cetti; assembly: GCA_013401135.1. Lineage (NCBI taxonomy): Eukaryota > Metazoa > Chordata > Aves > Passeriformes > Sylviidae > Cettia > Cettia cetti. The sequence goes on from VZUI01059012.1 coordinate 3,737, forward strand.
TCTGAAAAACATGAAAGCTAAAACTTAAGGCATCAGTAGGACTTTTGTAAAGCAGTCAATATAATCAAAAGTGTTTGTCATTCATCTAAGATGTGTCTATTTCAAATGATGCAATGGAAATCAAGCAACCTAGAGAACTAAAAGTACTTCACAGTCTATCACTGGTGTTCACTCACAGGACTTCACTCGCTATTGAAATGATGATAAAGATCCTTTTATGCTCCAATTAATGACATTCACCTGACATTACTATCCAGTAGATGCACAATTAATTTTACTGCTAGGCCTTATAGTTTTATGGTTACTTTTGGAATGCACATCAGAAAAAAATCAATCAGTGCTGGAAATTAATGACCTTTACAGGAGCTTAGATTTAGTGGAGCAGAAGGTGGATCCACTCGTATTTGTTTCTCACTGAAGGCACCAAAGTTTGTGTGAACTGGGTGAAGTAGATAACTGAGCTAGAGATATTCAGTAATTTATTTACAGATATTTCCCTGGCCTGGCAGAGCTCCCAAAACAGATCAGCTACAGAACTGATCAGCTGCAGAACTGATCAGCTGCTAATTTCTACTGAAAACTGCCAAAGGAAAGAACCAAGCTCCTCAAGAAGGAAATCAAGTATTGGTTACTTTCCAAAAACATTGTGTTTTACATTATGATCTTCTCTAGGTCATGTCTCTGGTCATCTTGTAACTAGTGATACAATGTGGACACCTAAATCTTGAAGATCTTAAGAGCTGCAGTGGTATCAGTTGCTCTGTCCTGATCTTCCTTTTCTATAACACCCTCCTGAATAAAAAATCTGACATTAGAAATTGTAAGTTATCTCACACCTGACTATTCTATATTTTAGGACCTCTTAAAAATAGTTATTTTGGCTTTATGGAAGACTGTTCTTAGAGAAATACTTCAAAAATTTCACTGTTCATTTTTTTTCTCCAAATAAAAGGAAAGTGTTGACAAGACAGTGAACTCTGGTGCTTTGTTTTTCATTTATTTTCTATATTAATTCAATTTAAATAGACTTGCATATTTGTATGTTATGCATGCACACACACACACAAATGTATATTGGTATGAAAGCAAGTCCCTGCTAAACATTTTTAAATGTTTATTTTTAGCTTAGATTCTAATTATATAGCAATGACAATTTAAAGAAAAGCATCAAGGACAAAATGAGACTTCCAGCAGAATAAATAGTTTCCTTGGAACAGCAGGTAAACCACTCAGTAAGAGGGTGTAAAAGGGTTGTAAACTGCAGTCCTGCAAAGTAAACCAAAATCCTGTCCTGCTGGCTAAACTGGTGAGCCACCATTCTTCAGTTCTGCTTGTAATTTGGATGACTGACCAAGACTTTGCAGTACCACTACTTATTTGTCTACAATTGCTTCATAACTTTTCAATTATGTAGGACTTCTTGGATTCCAAAATCTGCTTTAGGAGGGCTGTGACAGCACAATCTTTTTATAGACCTGGGTTTGCAGAGAGCAATCGGTGTTATCAAATGGAGACTTTCTCAGTGGTGGTGCTCCTCACGTGGGCAGCATCACCAGCACTGAGCCACGCTGTGGCTGAGATGTACTTTCAAAAGTGCAGAATTCCACTAAGACAAGATTCCTAGGATATGAGGTTGGCAGAGTGTGGGGAGCTCTGTGAGCATGTGCATGTGTGTGCACAGAAATTTGGTTGAACACAGAATTAGTGAATGTGAAAATAGTCAGTCTTTCCATAAGCTGGGTTGAGATAACACTGCGTGATGCCTACATTAATTCCACTGGCTCATTGTGATTTTTGAGGCTAAGACTAGAAAACAATAAAGAACTCAGCTCTGTGCTTTGGCATCATTGGCTGTACGCTCCTCTCAGTGATTACCCAGATAATTGTTCAAGTGCAGCAAAATATTTTAGAATAACTCTGCTCTAATTGTTAATAATAATATTTTGTCTCAGCAAACGTGCCAAAGATCAGTGCCAAGATTTTAGATGTTAACTTACAGTCAATGAACAAGCACTGATTAAAGAAATATGCTCATTAAAAGAATGCATGGATTTATATGATGTGGAAAGGCTAATATTTTATTTCTCTGGTTATAGTAACATCTACCTTAAATTCTAGTTTTATAAGCTGTATTTAGCAAATCACTTTCGCTCATGAATAAAATTAGCCTCTCACAAAATGCCAGCTGCTTCAGAATGGGATGTGACACCTGGTCTCCTTCATACCTCATCTTAACAGTCACACACAAAGCAAGAGAGCTGATGGTTGTGTTTCTTTATACCTGACAGGAGATGTGAGTCTGCCTGGAGTCACCGTGCTTCGCACACAGAGTGGTTGGCAGTAATTTTTATTAATAAGACTGCTGAGAGCTTTGCAGCTAAACCTTGCTATGAGCATTATTTCAGCAGCTTCATTGTGGAAATAAAAGGACACTTCTTTTGCAGAATGACCTTTTTCTTTCTCCAAGGAGCTCTGTATCTAGTAATTATTCAGTCTTTTAATTTCTGGGGTGTGTTACTATGTACACACAAATCTTTGTGCACTGAAGCCTGAGCTCAAGCCAGGAATGCATATGTATAACTTGGAATAATCCAGCGTGGAGAAAACAATCTGCAACTCTTATTCATACCAATAATGAAACTGAATTCAAAACCACCAGCCTGCTGAGCTTAGGGAGAACAGAAACCTAAATACCAACTAGCTGTAACTTCACCCGGCTGCAGCTCTTGCCAGATTATTACCCAGGGACCCAGGAAGGAGTAGGGCGACCCTCCCCATCTGCAACCTCCAAAAATCCATGTGGCAGTGCAGTGAACTGGGGTGGGAGGTGGCCCTGTCCTCCTGTCCCCTGTCACACCTCATCACCTTGTTTTGTGTTACCCAGACAGACAAACCTGTGCCAGCTCTGGGCACTGAGCAGAGCTGGGCACAGGGGCCCTGGGGAGAGGGGAGGTCATCAGGTGCTTCAGGGATGAGGGCAGTCCAGCTGCACAGCAGGTGCAGCACCTGGGAATAGGAACAGATGGGACAAGAGCCCTATGTGCTGGTGCTGCAGCAGGAAAGAATGAAATGTGGAGATAAACCTGATGCTTTGGAAATGTATCCCCAAGTGTGGAGCTGCTGCAGGGGGAGCACGCTCTGCTGGGTGATGTTCTCTTGTCACAAGGCAAGGGCAAGAGCCTGTGAATTACAGTGAGCAACACATCGCTGCAGCCTGTTTGGAATCAATCCAAAGCCCATTAAAGGCAATGGAAAGTCTCCAAATTTCCACTCTGCTTTAAAAACTATTATCCTTTACTTCTGTCAGGAGTCTTGTTTCACAGTAGATGGAATGCACTGTCACAAATCACTCAGAAGAAGCAGCAAGCACTTACTTAATATAGGGTATCTAAAGGCACATATTCAAATGTTTATCTGGCCAAAGCACATGAAACTATTTCTGGACAATTTTTTCTGCAGAATACTGCCTCTGTGTTTCTCCCATCAGTTTACAGCCTCTCCTTCTGAAGTCAAAATCTCAGACAGACAGTTTATTGACACTCTGAAAAATATCTGTTATGCTATCAATACATATCTTCTAATAAAATAATGACCAGTGTGCTGGAAAATACTTTAATGTAAAGGTATTTCATGTAGGTACCAAGTTAATCAAAGCAGTTTTGACTCTCAGGTGTATGAGTTGTTGCTGGATGTACTTCTCAGCTAAGAAAGATCACAGCTGTGTGGGTTTTTAGCTGAATAAAGCTGCCTCTTGCAATATGTCCAAACCCCAAATACAAGGATAAGTCCAACTCTGCACATACTAGCCAGCTCCTTTCCTGTTACCATTAAAATTCTCTGTACTATAAAGGTGCAATACTACTTTACTCATAAAGGTGTTTGTCCTTTTGGGTCTCCTCAGGTCACATTTTATAGGGTATAAAAAATTCCAGCTACCTTCAGCACCAACTATTTTTGAACAGAAATCTAAGACAAATCAACCCATCAGTTGATACTTTTAGCTAAAAGAGAATATATAAAGGAGGAGCACTAAGAGATGAAGCTGTCCCTGCTGCAGTGAGCTGTGGGATCTCCAGCAGGCCTGTACCTTGTATAAACCCCCAAAATTGTCTACTAGCCTAGTCCTACATCTGAGTGTTAATATTCCCTTTTGCCAACTGCTCTGTTGAAAATCAACAAGACGGATGCTCTTCCTCAAGCAGGTCATGCCACCAGTGCTCACTCAGGATTATATATCCCTAAGAAAACAAACTTCTCTTGGGTAAGTAATAATCCTGCTGGCTCTGTTATTAGAGCAGGAAGGACAGCTCTTCTCTGCATCACAGACACTTTCCTCCTGGTCAGGAGAAAAATTAATCCTGAGGGACAGCTGAGGATGCTGTGCCAATAGCAGAAGGAAACATGTACCTGCCATTTCAGCCAATGAGGCCAAGTTCCAAACTGGAATTTAACCCCCAAATCAACTTGCTGTTTGGTCTCCAGGGTACCCACTGCTGGGTACCCACATCCTCTCCAGAGCTGCTGGTCCCCTGTATGTGGGAAGATGTTATTCAAGTGTATGTCAGACTGCAGGGTCAGACCTGAAAAGAACAAGAAGTGATGGCCACTCAGGCTGTTGGAAAGGAGTGGAATTTAATGAGCATGTGGTGTGTTTCTGCCTGTTGAGCACAGAGGAGACACAAGGCCTTATTCATACAACAAATTCATATAATCCAGAAAGACGGTTTTGAATAGTTTACTTTTGTATCTCAGGCTAATAATTTCATTTTTGGGTTCCCACAACACAAATGCAAAGAAGAGAGAAGACCCTTGTAACATTTATTGCCATAAATTCAGTTTTTACTTTTTTTCTCATGAAAACAATAGGTTTTGAACTTCAGTTTTCTTCACAGCCTTTCTGGCTTTCTCACATGCACTGAGAGTCCCTCCTCCCTGCCACTCAGATATGAAAACAGAAGGTCTCCATAAGGTCAAATAGATTAGCTGAACAAATAAAATTAGGAAATGAAGAATCATCACTTTCAAAGCTGGCTTGTGACAGAAAAAAAGCATTTTTCTTCATTATTTGATTTTCATAATCAAATACACAAGATTACATTATTGGAAAAAGGAATCAATCACTTAGAAGTCAAGCTAAGTTGCTGTTGCTATTTTGCTAAACGTACTTGCATAGGCAGGATACACATGGCTTTGAGCATTTACCCAACTGCTTCAGCTGTAGTGGCAGCTGCAGAGACTTGCAGAGATGATGGGTGGGTCTCCAGGGTGTGGGGAGCTGATACAGGTACTTGTGATACCTTCTGAAAGAGCAGTGTGCAGGCACAGAGCTCTCCATTTGAACTGGAGGCTGTTTCCATGTCTCCCATTCCTTTGAGAGACAGAAATGATGCCTTTCGCAACCCCTGGATGCAAAACATAAATAAGTGATCAGCTCTGGGATTTGTGCTGCCTGCTGTGCAGAGGTGGAAGCAGAGGGAATAGCCCCCAGCCACCCTGATGCTTGAGCCACAGGGTCTGGATTTTGCCTTTCTCTGTAACAAACTGCAGTTGGAGAGCTGTCTTGACTCAAATAATTATTGTTTTAAATTGACAAGGGAAAATTGTCAGGAAGCAGAATACAAAATGTCAGAAAATACATTTTTGTTCATAGCCTGGGCAAAGGTTTGGCTTCACCCTTCGCAGATATGTGACTGGTTATACAACTTTTTTTTATATAAGTCAGAGATAGTTCCTGTAGCAAGAAGCTTCCAATTTAATTTGACAGAACAGAAAATAATTAGAAACAAAGGAATGGTGAGATTCCCTTGTAAAGTTCTGCAGCTTTTTACTTACCTGAAACCTGATGTCAAAAAGCTCTGTTCACTGCCATGGATTCAGTTCCTGGGTGCAGAAAGCAGATTTGAGGAGCTTAGGGGAAAGAAAACTTAGGGGAAAGCATTTTCTTGCACAGGTATTGAATGTTGGATGTTTTGTAGGTGTAAGGAAAATGTATCTGCTGTCAGGGTTTCAGTACGTATAAAATTTTCTCTGCTAAAAGGCTTGGGGTTGGAAACTAATGCTATTTGGAGTTGTGAGCTGTATCATCATAGTGCCATGAAATAAAACTGCTTTTATCCAGAAAACATGGAGAAAAAATATGCTTACTAGAAACAATTTGAGTTTCATACAATAATTCACAAGGTGTTTATTCTTAAACATGGTATAGAACTTTTTCAAATCTATAAAGAAAAATCTGGAACAAGTAGCTTCAAAGAGAGCTGGTCATTTGCCCTTCTCTCACCAGAAAACATGAACAGAATGGGAAGCATTCCCCCAAAAAATCAAGACTAAAAATGAAAATTAGCAGGGTAAATTTGCAAAGCTTTGGGCAGGAGAGAAAGGAAATTTTCAGTGCCCAAAAGGTGAATTTGAAAGAACAAGCTATATATTCAGACTTTATTTCCTGATGCATAAACTTTCAGTCTGGATAAATTCCACAATGTAAGTGATGTTAGCTCAGTTGTCTTCCGTGCAGCTCATCTGTATGTAAGTCAAGGCTGTTCCTGGTATTCACAGCCAGGTGCTGAAGTTGGCTAATGAGGAAACCTATTGATCTGTAGCATTTTCTTTCAAAAGCTTAAAAGCAAAGGAGAGTTGTGAAAATGAAATGATCCCTCTCCTCTAACATGACAGCTTTCTCATCTGCTCTCCTCTGTTTGCCACTATTCTGGTGGTCCTGGTACACTGCACCCTGGAGATTGCAAACAAGTGGGAGAAGTTCCACTTTTATTCGCCCCAGGTGGAAATATTTGCTTTCACCTTTTTTAGCATGTGGCCAGTTATACAACATTTATTAACAGATAGATTTATAATTTCTTATTTTCTTCTGAAACTAAGATTTGATTTCTGTATTTCAATAGAAAGTTGAAAATCTTGCCTGTGGGAACTGCTTACAGAAGAATCCTTCTGTACCCAGCAGCGATTCTCACTGCATGATAATATTAATCATTTACTTAGATCTCTTGCTAATCTTGGGAAGACTGCAGAGAGGGGGCCTGACTCTGCCTGCTTTTGCAACAGCCTGGGAAAGGTGTAATCCTTACTGCTCCTGTGCTGTTCCAAATCTGCCTTTTCTGGAGGAATGAGTGGTACCAATGAGAAGAGCTACTGCTATTCAACAGTTGAAATATATGCTCTTCATATAGGGGATTTCAACTGAAAAATTATTCATTACAATAAGGGAAGCATGAGAAATATTTACTTCATTAACTATTGGGTCAATACTGCTGATTTTTTGTTACAGTTGCAAAACAGGTATTGAGATGTAAAGCTCATTACTTCCATTTGACCATTTTGTGTTTTTACACTTACAAACCACATGTGGCTGGGAGCTGTGAAAACATGAGTATTTAAGTGATGAGTTTGATTCATGCTATTTGTTTAGGGCATGAAGATAAAGCATGTTGATCTGCTCAGGAAGACAAGAATCGACTACTTGGTCTAGTTCTTCTCTTTCACTGTAAACAGAAGTGAGACAGGCTGCTCAAAAATTCCTACTTGTTTCTTTTACTGCAGTGCTTGCATAAAAGTGACAGGACACAGCAGACTAATTGAAACCAACCAGATTATACCTCCTGTATGGTAAGTATATTCCTTTTCTGGTAGTTAGACTCAGATGTCTCAAACTGCCATCCACAACCTAGAATAACGATGACTTTCCCCCTCCCCAATACAGCAGCACCTTGGAAACACTCTCCAGGTGTTTCCAGAGCATCAGTCCTGTTTTCAGTGTGCTTTTTCTGGAAATAACTCCAGGTAACTTCAGGATGGGCTTGGCAAAGAGAATTTAATCCAAATTTCCTTTTCCCTGGCACTGACAACCCCTCTGTTCTCTGTCTCTTAGGAACAATCTTTGGACCCTCATGATTTTGTCTGCTGTGGACTAGAAGTGCCCTTGGGTGCCCTTGGCAAGCTGTGGCTTCTAAAGAGCAGAAATTCAGTATGTTGGTATAGTACAACCCATCCTATTTGATGCATTATTAGGCATTATTAAACATTCTTCATTGCGCCGTTTGTGCTAACAGTAATTTTACCATCTGTCCTCATAGTTTCCCTTTGAATTGTTGCTAAACTATGGAAGTTGGGCCATTTCATATGGACTTGGCTCTTTTTCATTATCAAATTAATGATCTGTTCAAGTTTAACTGTGTAACTTCTTATTATGTGTCTATTCATGAAAGAGTCTATTAATGAAAGCACTCTCAGACAGAAACCCTGAGTGCCCCCACTTTGTATCCATCACTATTCTGGCATGTTCTCTTTCTCCAGGGAATAGTAATGTACATTCTTACTGGGTGGCTGGAAAATGAAGTTACCCAGCAATACGGGAGCTCACCTAAAGGGATAATAGTTTGTTTTTCTTAATGTTAGGTACTAATTAAAAATTTTCCCCTAGACTGCAATTAAGACAAAAATTTTCTTGATTTACTGCTAAAAGGTGACCTTAAGCTCCTGTTTTCACTTTCTTTAGTTTAATTTCATTCTGACTAATCAAATTTCAGGGGACAAATTTTTTCCTCTCTCAAGTACTCTGTGCCAACATCCATCGGTGAGTTGCTGTCAGTATCATGGAGCTGCCAAACCATATAGAAAAGCTGCATCCTATGAGCACTCCTAGGCAGTGCAGCTTTGGTCCCAATGATAACAAGTGACATATTGAGTATTAAAGATAACATCTTGCCAGCTGCTACCCCTCAGTCCTTTTTTGTTCTGCATATTCAGAGCTAGTGAAACCAGGCTTTCTGTACCTAGTCAAACTTTCTGTTTATTTGTTTGGGGTTTATTAATTTGTATATCAGAAAGTTTGCATAAGGTTAGTCCAGAGTATGGAGCCCTGTTAGAGATGAGGACTTGTAGCTGAGAATACTGGCTAATTTCAAAGTCTTTCCAGCAGTAACATCTGCTTTTCCATGCTTGCATCAGGAAGTTGAAGATCTGGGTTCAGTTTCAGCTTCTTCCTAACTTGGAGGAGATCCCCATTCCCTTCCCTCCCTCCAGCTGACCACAATGACAACCAGGCAGTTATGTCAGCACCCACCTTCCTTGCTTCTGAAGCAAAATGCCTGTGTGCAGAGAGGGAGGTCAGACCACACCATAGAGCTTCAGAGCACTAGGCTGATGGTGTGGAGGGCAGGAAGAGCAGGAACCTGCTCCCCTAGCCCAACTTCCAGGAATGAAAACTCCCATTACTGTGATTTCTTTGGGTTGGAGCTTAGGCTATCACCATGCGGTGTCTGAGGTTAAGCAACTCTTGTATCATTCCCAGATCACAACAAACTTCTGTCAGGAACTGCCTTCTGACTCCTGAACTTCGTGGAATACAAATACCAATTCCTAGGCCATTTTATTTTCCAGGTTACACTGGAAAGGGCACCCAATTTCTCTCTAAAGTGTTATGGCGTGGCCATCAGAAAAACCCTCTGCACTATGTATGTGCAAACACAACAGGTTTTCTGAATGTTGCCAGGAAGTAAATGAGAACTTTTTCTACAAATGTAGAAATCAGGTTGCACAGAGATGCTCAAACAGGACATTAAATGTCAGCAAAGCAGAGAGCCCTGGAACTCACTGAACTTAATTTTTGTCCTGTGCAGGTCTCTGGCTACGTCTAACATTAATATCTTTGCAGTAAAATGTTGGGCTGCTGTTATGATTTTTTTTTTTAATATTTGGTTTGGGAAAGACTTATATGAAGCTATTTCTACTCCTTATTTCTGATATTTTGAAATAAAAGAATGTATTATTAATTTGTGTAATTTTTATTAGTTCAGGAGCTTGCCTATGAAAGACACTACTGAGACTATGAAACTAAGTTGCACAAAAGCCATTTGGGAATTGAGCTAGTAAACTAACAGAGATCCTACCAAAAATTTTGAAAAATACAGAATAAAAAAAACAGAAAGCTGGGACTTATTATTACATCCTGGCAAAATTATTGTACATGTTTATGCTGTTGATTCATTGAGATATACTAGGGAAGAGTTGAAAAGGCATTCACAAATAACATATTTTGAATTTTTTATTGAATCATAGAATCATTTAGGTTGGAAAAGCACTCTAACATCAAGTCCAATCATTAACCCAGCACTGCCAAGCTTAGCACTAAACCATGTTCCCAAGTGCCACATCTATGTATCTTTCAAATACCTCCAGAGATGGCAACTCTACCATTTCCGTGGGCAGCCTGTTCCAGTGTCTGACAACCCTTTCTGTGACAAGATTTTTCCTAATATCCAATCAAAATCTCTCCTAGCTCAACTTGAGGCTATTTCCTCTTGTTCTATCACTTATTACATTAGAGAAGAGAAGAGAACAATGCCCACCTGGTTACAGCCTCCTTTCAGGTAGCTGTAGAAAGTGATAAGGTCTCCCTGAGCATCCTTTTCCTCGAGCCAAACAACCCTCAGTTGTTCCTCATCAGACTTGTGCTCACCAGTTCTGTTGCTCTTCTCTGGACTCACTCCAGCCCTTCAATGTCTTTGAAGGGCCCAGAACTGGACACAGCCCTTGAGGTGTGGCCTCACCAGTTCTGAATACAGGGGGATGGTCAGTGTCCTGGTCCTGCTGGCCACACTGTTGCTGATACAGGCCAGGATACCATCGGTCTTCTTGGCCCTCTGGCACATGCTGGCTCATATTCAACCAGCTGTCAACCAGCACCTCCAGGTCATTTTCTGCTGGGCAGGTTTCCAGACACCCTTGGGAGGAGTTGTTGAGTTCCTCAAAGACTGAGAATCCCTGCAGAGCGATCTTGACAAATGAGAAGACTGGGCAGTCACCAACCATATGAAGTTTAACAGAAACAATAGCCAGATTCTGCTCCTGGGATGGGGCAACCCTGGGTGTATGGACAGACTGGGGAATGAGAGGCTGGAAAGCAGCCACATGGAAAGGTAGTCAGGCATCCTGGCCGATGGCAAGTTGAACATGAGCCAGCAGTGCTCTGGCAGCCAGGAGGGCCAACCCTGTCCTGGGAGCATCAGGCACAGCATGGCCAGCCAGGCAAGGGAGGGGATTGTCCTGCTCTGCTCTGCTCTGCTCTGCTCTGGGGTGGCTTCACCTTGAGTGCTGGGGGCAGTTCTGGGTGTCACAGTATAAGAAAGATATTAAATTATTACAGTGTCCAAAAGAGAGCAACAAAGATGGTGAAGGCCTTGAGGGGAAGCCATGTGGGGAGTGACTGAGGTCACTTGGAGGAGACTGAGGGGAGACCTCATTGCAGTTACAAGTTCCTCGTGAGGAGAAGAGGAGAGGAAGACACTACTCTCTCTGATTTCTTCTCTGTGGTGACCAGGGGAGTGGCCTGAGATTGTGCCAGAGTGGTTTTAGGTTGGACATCAGGAAAGCGTTCTTCACCTGGAGTGTGTCTGGGCCCTGCAATGGGCTCCCCAAGAAGTTGTCACAGCAGTTTACTGGATATCAATGACATTTTCATTAGTTTGGTGAACACGTAGTTTACTCGCAATATTAATTGCAAAATTACAGCATAAATATAAAAATAACTTCAGCTAATTTAATTCTCAAACAGCTAATGTATCATCTGGGAAACAGTGAGAAATAGACAATGTCCTCATGGGAAATGGCAAGAACTCTACAATGCACTGGGTACAGAAAATAGTAAAAGAATGAAAAGGGTATTTGTAGGCTAGTAGGATTAACAGCAAGCTGTGGAGGCTGTTGTAGTGGATTGCTGGTTTACACCCAGTTGGGATGTAAACTTAAGATATGTTTGTCTTTTTGTGGGCTGAAAGAACAATCAAGTGATGGCTTTGTGCCACTTCTACTGAAAATGTTGCCACAATGGGGGATCAGGTTGAAAAGAAAGATCTGTGCCACCATGGGCTTTGTAGAAAGCTCAGCACCAGCTCATTGCTGATGATGCCATGGTCACCAGAAACCCCTTCTGGACTATGTGGATACATTGTGGGTTAGGGATTGCCATTGTGCAAGTATTTGTCCTTGTATTGGTCCTTATATTGGTCTCATTTTACATTTTGGTGTTCTGCACCAAAGGGGCCAGTTTGCAACACATACCGTATAAGGAATTACTACAATTCTCTTGACAACAGAGCAATAAGGCAAGAGGATGGAGGGCAGAGCTACAGTTAGAAAATCACTTAGCAAGGTTGTGGTTGGAAAAAGCAAGTAAACATGTGGAGTAAATATCTGTATTAAATACTAGAACAAAACCTAGAAACTGTAAATATTTAAATATAAGTGTTCAAGCAAAAGCTGGGACTGTGTTGATTGTATCTATGACAAAATCAATCTTGAATTTGCAATGTGGCAATGCTGCAAATGGAAAGCTCTGTTGGGATGCATTGCCCTGGCAGGTCAGGACCAAAAATGCCACTGAGACTAGAGGCTGGGAGTGCACCTACTCTGTCCTGTGCTGTGTGAAAAGGCATGAGAGACCCACTTCTCACTGCATTCCGGATCCAGGCCCAGGACAGGGCACTGATGTGGCTGAGATCAGCTGTAATCCATAGGGCTGTACACTTTCAGGAGCTTAGTTGGTACACTTGCCCTAAGAAGTGCACCCAGAGCAAATCTTGTGGCACTGTTTTCCACTCGTGTGATGATATGTTGCAGTTCTAGTCCACAGAAACTCTAGCCAAGAGTACTTGTGTCTGTGTAGTGCTAGGAGGTGGGTGGTAATTAAAATGAATTTAAATTATAGAAGAGTAACAGAGAGGAAACAAAATCATTACTGACTGAAAACTGAGTCCTGGTTATGTAGTGTGGAGAAGATTAATCAGATCTATGGGACAGTGAAGACAACATGATGGCAAACATTTGGGAAATGTCAGAAGTGGAAAGTCCTTGTTTGAGTAGGATGACATTAGAATAGGGAAAGTTTTGAGGAACATTCCCCAGAAGTGTTGTTGAGAATCCCATTATCTGAGCTGGAAAAACTAGAGAGAACAAAGTGTTTAAAAATATTTCTGAGGGGCAAATTTTGTCCATATGGAAAGGTTTACCTGGAGACATGACATTTTTCTTCCATTTCTTCACAGCTGTAGATAAATGTGTGGCATGTCATGTTCTTGTCTTTTGGAATAAAGTGATGTAGGCTGTAATGAAAGGATATCAAGGATACCTTTGACAAGGATAGTTTATGGCTTGATTAAAGAGCTGATACACAAAACCCAGTGAAGACTGATTAGAAAGGAAGCTGTAATCATGCAATAGGTAAAAAAAAAGCTTTTCAATCCACATGTGATAATTTACTGCAAACTTAACCATAAGTGTGATTAGGAGCGGTGGCCTATAAGATGTTTTTTTTTTTTCAGACTGCTAAAGCAATTGATTACAACTGAAATAGAAAACTTCAAATGAAGTGTAAGACATTGCTTGGGTAATACACATAAGGGAATTTATTGAGCTCTATAGAGGTATGTCACTCCAATTGCACAGACATCTCTGGTCTGAATTAATTTAAAACAACAGAGAATTAGTATTTGCAGCAGTATGCTACATGTTAAAAATTTTCTAACTTTAAAGGTCTATGAAAGAAGATGAGGTGCCTAAAAAAGGTTGCATCTGCAACTTTTTATGAGTGCCTGCAGGATCAGGAAAACCTGCTGGATCAGGAAGTCCTGCCTTTCTAATCTTTCCCTTTCTGTACTGGATAAGAGAGTGGCTGGGATTTGTAAAGCTTTGCATCAGTTCCAGGGTCTGCCTATGATTTTGTGTCAATCATTTCTATGAATTAAGAGAGTTGCTTAACAACTCAGTATCATGATTTCCATCTGTACCCAGAGCAGTGCAACACATCCCAGCCATGCTCAGCTCCAGACCAAGCCCTCAATTCAGTGTCCTTGTGTGAGTACCTGCAGGCACGTCCATCTCAGTTTCAGTGACCAGAGGAGGTGCCTGAGGCCTCTTGAGGCACCCTATCACCCGTGTGAGCTTCATGGGTATGACCCAGAAAATGTAGGGGGCCTGTGGGGTGTCCTAGGGTGTCTCAGATGGCTCTACGCTTACCTTTAAGGACCTGAATCACAGCCTGGATCTGTTCTGTCTGTAATGGAAACAGACACACTCAGACACCTATATTCTGACACCTCACATTAGGTGTCTTGAACCCACCTATCCACTGTGCTGCTTTCCCTGTGCCTGTCACCATGAAAATGACCTTGCTTGGACACTCTCCTTTGAGTTATCCCCAAAGTGTTGGGACAGTCTGGAACACATAGCCACCTCTGTCAAAAGTGCTAAGTAACCCTCCCTGCGTGAGCCAACACACCATAACCTGACAGAGAAAATTCCCTTCTTCAGAGAGAGAAAAGCAGTGGTACAGAGAGGAAGCAAATATTTGAAATGTTGAGGTTTGGGCTGTTTCCAGGCCCAGATAGAGTTTGGACCATTTCCTAGCATGGCCAGCCTGGTTTGCACAGTGCTTGTTACTTGCCTCAGGGAAGCAAATATTATATTCTTGCTAAAAGAGGGCACCTTAAATTTATTTCAGCTACTACTACTAGTAGCATAAGTGGTATTTATCTAAGATAAGATGGAATGGGAAGAGGTGAGTACAGAGGACAATATATGTCTTAGCCATCCTTTTACTGTAGAATACTAAATGGCAAAAATTAATAGTTCTTCTACCATGCTTTCTCTGACAAGAGAGGTGCAAAATCAGTTCATATGAAGAAGTATGCAATATGAACAAGAAAATAGGTTTGGGGCAAGTCCCAGGAGATATCTAATTACTCCTGGAATTAGAAACAGATATTGCAGGCTGCATGGCAAATTCCTGAGACAGAATGTGATGAGACCTCTCAAAAAGTTCTTTCTTAATTATGCTGGAAAAACGTTTTAAAATCATCAGCAGATTAATCTGTCTGGTGGATATTGGGAGCTCTTATTTCATTTTCCTTGGCAAGCACATGTATTCAGTAAATCTGTATTCCTAAAGATTCTCATACTAAAAATTCAGTGCTGGTCCCATCCCTTCCCTGCATGAGGGAAGCCTCTGGTACTCTTCCATTTACAAGGCACTCTGTAAAGAGTACAGAGACAAACATAATGTTCAAAAGCTCTGAAAATACAGGCTTTTTAGTCTTTACTGTAATTATCCCTCATTAATATGAAATAGGGTTATGGAAACACTGGACAAAGGAAACAGACTGTGTGAGATGAATTCACAAGATAAAATTTACCAAGATATATACTTTAATGCCTTGTTTTCCTATGCTCTTAAATGCATATGAAAGTTGGAAAAAAATCCAAAATTGATTAATCACACTGTTGGCCTGTGATATTGATGGAATATGCAATATGGAAAAAAAAATCATCATCATTCTGTAGAAACATATGAATGATAGTAAAAACAGGTTGTTCCTTGCACAATTGATTTACATAATTTGTTTTCTTATCCACTTAGTCTTTTGAGTTTTACTTAGCAAAAATGTTTAAAAGAACTGAGCATCTTTCTGTGTTTTGCATTTACATGGACAAAATACACCACAAGCAATAATAGCTTTAGCTGCAGGTGATGCAATAGCTTTCCCTCTGATGAAAGCCAAACTAACTGCTCAAAGCCAGTTTGTGGTAAAGGATAATGGGTTTTCAATCTAAGTTACTTTACACTGGAGAGCTTTTTGAGTTATGTGATGTCTGGTTTTTTGGTGCAGGTTCCTGGAGCAAGCTGTCCTGCTTCCAGCCTGAAATGGAATAAGACAACTTCCCTTCATTCCTCTTATAGGAAAGGTTTCATTTTTGTGTTTGTACATCATGTGGTTGAATCCTCCCCTCCTTCCTATAGGTCTCTTGGTTAATATTTCTGTCCTACATGATGATTAACACATCTGAATTTGGGCAGCTTGCTCTTTTTTTCAACCACCTGAAAGCACAATGGTCTTACTTCTAGACCTAGTATATTGAGAACAATTGTAGCAAAAGATTACATAATATTCCATTTGTCACAAAGATTAAAATAATTTCACATAACATATTAAAACCATGAGCTAATGAGACTGTTAAAGTTGTGGAAACCCCATTAATCTTGTTAAACTTAGGAGAATTCAGTGACAGTAAATCACATCTTGTTTTACCTGCAAGGAAGGAAGATACTCTGAAAATTGTGGGCTAGCAATAAAACTCCTAGGGTAGTGCAGTTAAAACATGTAATCCATCATGAAACACTATATAGAGCCACATTCCAATGTTTGGAACAGGTTAATATTATGGGTTCTTAATATTTTTTACTGTGCTAGCAGAGAAAGCCTGGTTTGCCCTCTTCTCTGCGGAGCAGGTCCCACATCCAACCCATATATGCAGAAGACACCCTGGACTCACAGGGATATACGGAACACAATAATGACAGTGAGCACATATTTTGACCCCATCTCTTAATTTTCATTTCTTACAGTAACTTTCAGTGTCTTTGCCCCCTGCAGGGACCCATTTCATTAATGATGCAGTGCAATGACAATGAGCCTCAGCTGAGCAGCTGTCATTAACCTTGTCTTGCTGGTAACATTTTCTCACGTCAGCCTTCTGACTGTAACTTACTCTTTAACCTGAAAACACTTCTGGGAGAGCAAGCACAGCACATAGGTCTGCCAAACCCAGCACTCACCGAGGCACACTGCTCCTGTCCATGGCCAACACTGTCCAATGCTGGGGCAGAGAAGAAGTGAGGGCATTGTCCAGTGGAAGGACAAATTACACCATTTTGTGTTCTACTTTAATAATGGCAGACATTTGAAAGGCTTGTGTCAGTTTGTCTGAGTGTTTGTGAGATTTCTTCCTTCTTTCCTGAGATTCTCCACGGAAACTTTTGCATTTGAAATTGCAATACACAGGTGTTCTTTTACCATGAGCCCTCATTACATAAGCAGGAGTTGGGGATTGCAGGAGCTAATTTACAGTTACAGGGTATGAAAATTGTTGCAAGGTAAGTAGAAAGAGACATGGAAAAAAGCAGTAGTTTCGCTTCCTGATCTGATAAGGCAGGCTAGAGGTATAGCAGTGTAGAAGATGTGTATGTACAAGGGAACTTGGTTCCTGTTCTGGACATGTGAAAAATTGTGTGGTCTGTAATAAGCTATAGAAATATGACTGAAGAGTTTGGCTGGAAAAAGAGACTAAAGAAGTTTGATTTGTCATGGGCAAAAGTTAACATGGATTTGTTGTAGCAATTTAGAGGCTGCAAAGTGTCAATGATTGTTTAGAAAATTATTTTGACTAAATTTTCATTTGCATTCTCAAGATGATTCCAAACCAGGAAATGCTATACCTCTCTTGAAGTCTGAAGGATCTTTTTCCACCTTTACCAAGTCCTGCTCTTACTTAACATCAGGGGACATTTTGGAGAGTGACAGCAAGAAGAATATTAGGGAAAGGAAAAGTCAGATAAAATGAGTTTCTATTTTTCACTCTGCTGTTAACATTGAAAATTTTGACAGTTCCTTTAATCTGCCTTTTCTGCTTCATGCATAGGTAGAGCTGAAAAAGTAGAGCTTTTCTCAGGAGTACTTTCCATGTGAAATTATAATATTTTCCATGAGAAAAGGATGAAAATATGGGAAAGGGCTTTTTCTTTTGCCACACTCAAAAAGTTTCACTCTCTTCCAGCTTTTGTAGATCTAAGAAATAGTAAGAGAATGAGAAGGAGAAAAATACATTTCATTTCTAAAAATATCGCCTTCCCTTTTACATACTTGACAATGATTTCTGAACACAACACTTTCTCTTAAAATGTAGCACCTCTAATCCTTTCCTACTGTTGCACAGCTGGTGAGGCTATGGGTGAAATCTGTGTGCACATAATTCTCAATTCTGCAACAGAAAACTTTGGCAAAAATCTTCTTGACACTTTTAAATTTTTTTTCTTTTCATTTTCATAAGCTATGCCTCTGCCTGCTTCTCCTTTAAAACAGGTTTTTGGTTCAGTTATACTTGCAGATGAAGAGTATGTTGGAAAAATGTTAACTGTCTCTTATTGTGAGTGTGATAATGTTCCCTGAGGGGTCCTATAAAAGGCTTATTGCTTATAAAAAAAATTCTTTATCCTGCAGCAAACGATGTAACCTCAGAAGCCAAATAGCCACAAGATCAGGAAGTCAACTCATTGTACAAAAAGCACTGAAGAGCAAAAGCTGATATTAGGAGTAAGACATATCTTACAGGATATATCTGGATGCCCACTGAATCATAGACACAATTTGGGTGCCAGAGTTCAGGAGAGAAGCCCAGCTCCAAGTCTTAAACCTGATTAAATCCCAAGAAGCTATTTCAAAACAAACAAGCAAGAAAAAAAAACAAAAAACCCACCAAACAAAACACCTCCTTTAAACACATAAAGTTCTTCAGTGCATGGTCCTTAGCCAGTCTTTCCCATGGCTGCCTTGCCAGGGGATTCAGCGTGCTGAGCAGTGCATGGTCTCTCTTCTGCTCTGAAGTTGGCAAGAGGTACCAGCCAGCGGATTTTGATTGTATCACCTCACTGGGTGGATGAGAAGCAGGGCAAATGCTCTGCTTTGGGGCGCCAGTGCCTGGCCATCATGCTTCCAGCTGGAGTGGGGCTCTCCATCGAAACAAAGAGCACATCACCTCTTGTGAAGCTGGGGCTGTGCATGGCACTGTGGCTGTGACATGTGCTGGCCTGTACCTGCACCTGGGCACACCAGGGCTGCCCACGGCCTTCCTGAATCCTACAGCTCTCTCCAAATCAGGGCTATAATCTGTGTGTCTAATTTAAGTTTCCTTATTGAATCTAACACATCAAATGTGTGAAGATACCACCCACAAATGCTGTTTCAAACATCCTACACCATATGTTGACAGAGCCTTTTGGCTGTGACCAAGTGGCTTGGCTAAATAAATGTTAGAAAATATGTTAGAAGAATGACTCTTTTTGCCTATCCAAATAAAACAGAGCTGGCAAGCAAATATCTGTCATCTAGACTGGGTTTTACATAATTGTTTCAATATTCTATTTTAATATGCCTGTGTATCTGTGGATGAATCTTGATTGTTCTCAAGTGAAATACTGTGAATCAAATCATGATGACAGAATCCTGACTATTTAATTAATGTGTTAGTGTGTAACTGTAATGCTTGATTCCTACAAATGACTAACAACTTCATTTAACTATGCTGTTCTCAGTAGAAAAGAGCATACTTAAGTGCTCCATGGTGCTATTTACACCTGCTTAATTACTTTCATTTACAAATTGTCTAAATTACCTTGCCATAGATTCAGAAGCTATTCATATGAGGAATAATCCATGGCTAGAAACAGGGAATGTTTTTGTTGTTGTTGTTGAGGGTTCTTGTTTGTTTTTTGTGAGCAAGTGGTATTGGAAACGTGGATCCTCTGTCATCTTTGGACTTGGTTCGTGTCCCACAGTAAAACCACTCTTTGTCCAAAGCCAGTGCCAAAATGTGCAACCTGTTCTACTTGTCAGTGCTCATATTTAAATAAGGACTTAAACTGTATATTAAGCTATATTTTGGACCTGGATTTGAAGTTCCTGAGTGACTCCTGTCCATACAGTGTGCCAAACCAAACTGTAACCCTACACTGTTAAATACCATGCTGGGATTCAAACTCCATGGCTAAGTGTGTGAGCCAGTAGCTCTGCTGGTCAGCCCTGAACCCTTTTCTGTGCTGAGTACCAGGATCAGGTGTGTTGACTGCCTGTGGAAACCAGGACTCACAGACTCAGTCAGTAAGTTTCTCTCTCTTTTAAACAAGGTGTTTTGAAGAATTCACTCTGAAGTTCATGGCATGTTTTGTCAGAAGTTGAATTCCCCAGTGACACTGGGAGAAAGAACTGGGAATTATTTCAGTGGGAAAAATGAAAAGCATACATCAGTAATGGATGGATGTTTTATGTGATGTATTAATTTTGAAATTGGGCTAGAGGGATATAAGACATAGACCAAATACAATACAAAAATAAAACATTGGTGTGCATATATAGAAAATAAGTTTATTAGTAAGTCTCTAGACAATTTATTATTAATTGTTGTATTAAGTACCCCAAATCATCAGATTCCTTCTTGTTTTCTTTGGTAATTCTCAATGGTTTCCTAATGCCCAATTTGTAAAAGAGTGAAGAACAGCGAACAGACATGTTTCAATAATCTTGATGACAACCTTAAAGTCAGAAGTAGAAGAATAGCTATCCTTTTATGACTTCTCCCTAGAAACTATATATTAAAAAGTACAGCTCCTCTTCATGGTACATTAAAAGCAATTATATTCTGTAAATGTATTCCAAGACAAAACTGAAGTTCACATATATTTTAAAGATTTTATTGAGTCCTTGGTGAGAATACTATTTTACTGATTGAAATCATCACAGATGTGGAAATAAATGTAGTAGTCTCATTAAAAGAGGAAATTATAACTGTTTTCTATTTATCAAAACAAAATGTATACTAATATAATAAAATTGCATAAGAAATTGCATGTAGAAGTCACAAAAAACAATCTTGTACTGTGATAGATATTTCTTTATATAAGGAGATGTTTGATGTTGGCTGCATAGCTTTCCTTTTTTCTCACTCTGGTGAACAATCAAAACTATAAAATCTTCTGTGCAGATGTAAAAATTAGTAAAACAATCAACTCTGAGAGGAATAACTGAAATTTCTTCAGATGAAATGAAGAAGAATTTTAGTTCAATAGATAACCAACAGAAAATTCTGATGGTTATCTATTTTTAGAGAATAAAATTATGCTTTTAGAGAATAAAGCATAACCAACAGAAGTTGATGAAGTGGTGTAGATCACTAAAACTAGTTTAATTTAGGCTGTGATTCCCACTGCTGGAGGCAGCTCCTCCTGCTCTGCTCTCCTCCATCCAGGACCGGTAACAGTGCGAGTTGCTGAGTGATACTGAACACATGATAACAACGTTACTGATATTTAGAGCTCATGTAGGATGATGAAGCATTCAGAGCCTTCTCCAGCCCTTCATTTATCCTTTCCCCAACCTTTGAGGGAGTTAAAAAAGTACTACTATCTTTATTTTCCAGCCAAGAAATTGAGGGAGCAGGGTACTGAAGTGTAAGTGCAGGCAACCCCTGGGGAGAGAGGAGGTGCCATTCCTAGGAGAGAGTTCTGTCTGCAAGAGTGGTGTCCAGCAGTGCCCAGCAGCAGCTCAGGCATCTTGTTTGTCCTTGTTTTGCCCTGGAATCATAGAATCATAGAATGTTTTGGGTTGGAAGTGATCTGAAAATCACGCAGTTCCAGCCTTCCTGCCATGGGCAGGGACACCTTTCACTAGACCAGGCTGTTGAGAGCATCATCCAACCTGGCCTTGAACACTTCCAGTGATGGGACATTCACAGCTTCTCTGGGCAGCCTGATCCTGAGCCTCATCACCTTCACAGTACAGATCTAATAATAATATCTACTCTAAACCTAGTCTCAGTTTGAAGTCAATATTCCTTGTTCTATTGCTACATGCCCTTGTACAAAGTCCCTCTACAGCTTTCTTGTAGACTGCCTTCAGGTACTGGAAGACAAAAATGCATAAGACTTTCTCCTTTTGCAATCCTTTAAAGTGAAGCCTGACTATTTCTGTCCCATGCTCCAGCTCTTAGATAATTAAGCAGATTTTAAAGACCTGAGAAATATTTAAGGTGAAGATGTTTAGAGGATGAATTAGGTAAAGGGAGCTGCTAAAGGAAGGGAAGGGAAAATGGAAAGGGAAGGAAAGGAAGGGGAAGGGAAGGGAATGGGGAAATAACTGTCTCAAGTGCTTGTACAAAAGGTCTGAAGGAATTAAAAAAACTCCACAAAACTCCACCTGTGACTCTTCTATTTAGTTTTGGGGAACTGTGAGGGTCCAGGTCCTGTCCCTGTGCCCATTGAGCCTTGCCTAGCAGCTGTTTTTATACTAATCACTCCAAAGTGCTCTTTCACTGGAGCATGACACTGCATGTTGGAAATTATACTGTGCCCACTCCTGCACAGAACACATGAAGGAAGAACAGTGTCCCTAATTCTGCTTTTTGAAGGCAGCCAGGAAGTTAGAGGACATCTTCCACTTTTGTTAAAATCAATTACCATGTATCTTGCATCTTAGTGTGTACCTAAACACCCAAATTCTATTCATTTTATTAAGAAAAGATTTTTCCCCATAGAAGAACATATGAAGCAGTAATTAGCTTTCAAGGTTCATTAAGTGCTGAGTTTCTGTCAAAAAAAATCACATGTCATTTCTTAAAAACAGTTTAACAATAATGAAACTACTTTAGTCCATCTATTAAGTACATTTTAAACAGCTTTTAAAAAGTTATAAATAACTTCAAGCCAGCCAAATGACTGCAGAAAATGGGAGCAGATATCAGAATAAGGCCATTGTCTTTCACATATCACTGTGGAAGAGTCAAGCTACTGTTAAACAACTGTTAAAATTCACATCCTAAATTCAAGCATGACAGGCTTCTTTAGTTTCATGGGTTCCCAGTAAGTTTAAAAAGAGTTAGCTTTTCTGCCTAATTTAGATTTAAAACAAACATCTAATTCCACTTCTTTGCCCATCATATTTTGTTACAATCACCCCCCACCCAAAAAAAAAAAAAAAAAAAAAAAAAAAAAAAAAAAAAAAAAAAAAAAAAAGAGAGAGAGAGAGAGAAAGACCAAGCTGATAAATTGATAAATACTAATTGGCAGTCCCAATTTTAAAACTTTTGTTACCAATTCCTGTTCAACAGCAAGATGATTTTAGCCCCATTCAGGTGACATTTACCAGTCTTCACAACGAATTAAAACCTGGTGTTGCTATTACTACCTTTACAGTGTTGCTTTTGTACTGATGACTCCTCCTACACAGCAAATACCCAGGTTTGTACACTGTGACACAGAAACAGCAGGAGTGAACACTGGCTCTGCAATCCTTTGGCAAACCTAGAGCAATTGTTTTTCAGTATCAATCTTTAACTTACTTTTTTGGCTCTGGACCTTAATGTTAATGAGATATTTTAGTAAACTTGAGGTACCATTTAATTAGTCAGTAGTATAATTAGCTACAACTGGAGTCAACTGAAGAAAGAGTAAGCCTTGCACCTGAGACAGCCTGAGAGATACAATCATAGAATCTTGGAATGGTTTGGGTTACAAGTGACATTTAAAGGTCACCTAGTCCAACCCCCTTTGCACTGAGCAGGGACAGTTTTCAACTAAATCTGGTGGCTCAGAGCCTGGTCTAACTTGACTTTGAATTGTTTTAGGGATGGTGCACCCACAATTTCTCTTGGCAAATTCTGCCAGTGTTCTACCATCCTTATAGTAAAAAAAATTATTCTTACGTCTAGCCTAAATCTGCTCACTTTAAATTTAAAACCATTGCACCTTATCTTATTGCAACAGACCCTGCTAAACAGTTTTACCCCATCTTTCTTATAAGCCTCTTTCAGGTACTGAAGGCCACAATTAGGTCTCCCCAGAGACTTTTCCAGGCTGAACAAACCCAGTTCTCTCAGCCTTTCCCCACAGGACGTGCTTCATTCCTCTGATCATCTTTGTGGCCCCCTCTGGACTCGCTCCAACAGGTCCATGTCTTTCCTGTGCTGGGGACCCCAGAGCTGATGCAGCCCTGCAGGTGGGGTTTCACCAGGGCAGAGCAGAGGGGCAGAATCCCCTCCCTTACCTGCTGCCCTCTTCCTTTGATGCAGCCCAGGACACGTTTGGCTTCCTGGGCTACAAAGGCACATGACTGGGTCATGTCCAGCCTCTCATCCACCAGCACCCCCAGGTCCTTCTCTTCAGGGTTGTTCTCAGTGAGTTCTCCCAGTATTCAAGGAATATTATCTTCTGATTTACTTCATCCTTTTTCTAACTAATTCTATTGATAAATTTTTATATGCCACTTGATTTGCTGTGCTGTTAAATTTCCTGTTTACAAAACTAATGTATTACCTTGGTTACTGCTCAATAAAAAAACAAGATGATGATTTTTTTCCTCCTATACATGCCATCATAAAAATTATTTTTCTCTCAGGGAAGCTTCCAGTGCTTCCTTCTGTGTTGCAATTATTGTAACAATAGAGTGGTGACATTTGCATGAAGGAGCAGTTTAATCAGGAATACCTGACTACTCACCCTGACTAAAAAGGTGAAATGAAACAAAACTGAGTTGTTGTTTTGATTTGAAGTCATAACACTATTAAAATGACCAGCAGTTGTGATGGTGCAATTGAGAACAGGAGTGTAATAAATGCAGGGCTCCAGTGCCAAAAGCACTGCAAGTACTCTCCCATGCCCTAGAACCGAGGTAAATCACTGGGACACAGCACAGATGAATTTGGCATGCAGGCTGCCAGAGGGACCTCCACCTTACATGTCCTGTAATCCTGAAGAGAAGTAACACAGACTTTCTAAATGCAGTACACAGTAAATCTGTGTGTCCCCAGATGCTCCCAGGCCATCCATGTTCTGGTGCTGGAGTTTCAACACTTGGTCTCAGCTGTAGTAAGGACCAATTTCTCAGTCAGCTCACAGCTTATCCTGCTCAGACAGCAGTACACAGGCATGCAAACATTGCACTAACAACTCTGTTAGTGGCACTTTTATTGAAATGCACCTCTATTAAAAGTGTCACTGACCTAGTAACAGCCGCAAAGCTTTCTGCAAACATTGGAGGAAACCCTCAACAACTCACTTGATTTATTCTGTTCTTTCTCCTTGAATTATTTTTTCCAGGATTGATTTGTTGTTTACAACTTCCTGAACCTAAGTATTTTAGTGACCAAATATTTTTTCACTAAACTTTAAAACTCACCATGCTGTGGTGTTTTTTTGGTTTTCCATAAGGTCTTCAGACTACCAAGTTCAAAGAGAAGATCCTGCCTTGAGACTTTACCTGGTCATCATCAGATGACTCTGGGACATCACCTGATGGTTTTACAAAAATGAGTTTTCCCTAGAGGAAAAGGATGGGAATCATTCAGTTGTGCAGCCAACCTACATCCTGGTATTTTATTAAATAATTTATTGCCAAGAGTAAAGGCAAGTAGCAGGAAGGAAAATTCTAATTCAGCTGTAGGAAGAGAGACTGTTTCAGCAGAGGAGGGGGCATATTTTTCATTCATGCCCTAGACATGTATTATTGAAAGAAAATTTCAAAATCAGACTCATTTGAAAAACATCAGTTTGCAAATTCCACATTCCAGCTCAGGTCTGACCAGTGGTGGTGCTCAGCTCTGCACCAATTGTGCTCTGCTCCCTTTTAAGCTGTCTGATACCTCCTTTCTCTTTGCAAAGGCTGTGAGCAAGAGGCTGAGCATCAGCAATGGTTGGTGGTTGGACTGGGAAGACTTCAGCACCCTGGAAGACGCTTGGGACCTGAATTTGCATCACACAACAAGGCTTGGTATCCTTCAATCTTCCAGTCTCTTCCGTCCCTCACTTGGGATTACAACTGCAGGCAACATCAATCCCCAGGCAGGAACTTAAAGGAATCCCTTTAAGGTTACAGGAAAGTAATCTTTTTTACCTTCTGCATTTTGCATCATAGAGGCTGCAGACGTGAACACTTTTACAAAAGACACTTTCCAGCACTATGATTTTGACTTCAGAGTTCACGTGGCACTTGATGTCTGCATGTGATTTGCAGCTTCAGATGCACTTAAAAAGAATGAGATTTATAATAATTGGCACAGAGGCATTTTTGTCTCTACTGAGATGTTTTTGTTTGGCAGCTGGAGCACACCTATGTGAGGAGACATTAACAAACTGCTGCTACATCACCTTTATGAAGACTATGGGCAGCAATGCAACCACTGCCCGCCAAGCAAGTTCTTCCTTTTTTCCTATTCATATGATACTTCCTAAATTCAAAAAATATTTAGTTCATAGTCCATTATGAATATTCTAGATGGTCAAATAATGAAATATTTGTGTGTATCTTGAAGCTGCTGATGTATGTCACAGATTTTAACTGGTCCAACCCTACTGAAGTTTTGGGAAAGAAACTCATTTTTGTCATTGGGGATTAATCTTGTCACCATGGCTTTTTTTTTCTGCCTTTTTATCTGCCAGCTAAGGAAAGAAAAATATTATGCCCATAGTCCCTGACAAGTGACTCCTCAGCTCACTGCCAGATCCTGTCCCCTTGTTCTGCACACCGTGTGATTGGCATGTTGGTCCAGGGTTCTCCTTTTGAGAGAGTTTCTACATTTCCTAATACCACATGAAACAGAGCCAGGGATGATTTGGGTTCACAGTGACTGAGCCCACACATCATCTTCCCATACTGTCCTGACAGGTCTCAGAAATTCATGTATCCCAAATCTCTATCAGGCTGTGCCTTTCTCACTGCACCAAATACTCTCAGAGCCACAGAATGAACCATTCAACTTTCCCAAGTTATGAATAAAAACCTTCACTTTTTTTTCAAGTCATTGAAATTAAAAAATCACAGAAAGTCACAGTAATGTTTTAAGTTTCTCTGCCCAGAGAAGACCCAGGGTGGATGCTCTGTTCTGTGAGTGGGGCCATTTGCTGGGTAAGGGGCTGGTGTATAATGTAAATAGTTATTGAATGATGATGCTTCTTCCATAGGTTTTTTAAGCATTGCATAATTACCCAGGACATACTGATAAATGGACACCCAGTTTACTCTGCAACTACTTAAAGTGGGATTTTTCAAAAGAACAAACATATTGTGTATCTTGGTGATAACAGGAAGTCAGAGGCTCAGTGGTATATAATTTCAAATGACCTGCAAGAACTTTAACATTAAATGGGCAATTGTGTAAAGCACAGCTTTAAAGCTGGTTCTCAGTTTATTTGATTCATAAGCATAAAAAGGGGAAAAGAAACCCAAGAGAAAAAAATAGCAGAAGCTTGGACTAGGAGTACAGTATAATGCAAACCAAAAATACTTTTATTTTAACTTATAATGATGGGAAGTACTTTATACTATGCACAGTATTGCTCTTTATGAAAAAAAAAGAAGAAGCTGGAAAGAAGTCGTTGCTGAATCATGCTGGCTTTGTTGGCTGCTCAGAAACCCTGTTGGTTGCTGAATGCTACCAGGAGCTTTCCAGGCACCTTGGAAGTGTGAAGGAGGATTATTGCTGTAATTGCACAGCACAGGCAGAACACAGCTCCAAAGAGACTTTGGGCCTCTTGAGACTTTATCATCATCATCGTCTATAATTCCTGAGCCTGGATTCAGAGGCTGTATGAGGTGATTAATCCTGAGCCTGGAAATAGTTGGTCTGTATCACATGTGCTTGTTTAGTTCATATCCTTCTCTATTTTTTTTTCTATGTGTAGTTCTCTGTGCAGAGCTTTGCACTGAACATTGGTTAAGGAATGTTTTCATGTCAGATTGCATTTCATATAGAAAATAGATTCCTAAACTCCACTGTTGCACAGAACAAAGAGTGAGACAGTGGGTCTGCACTTTTAAATCCCTGGTGAACACAGGAAGAATTTAATTTCCTTTTAAATCTTACAAATAAGTCAGTCTCATGAAGTTTTGAAGATAGATGTATGTATTTAGGTAATTCAAGTAATATAGGCTTGAGGAAATCAGTTCTTAATATCTTAGGCCTGTTTCAGGCAAGTTAGATTTTTAACTTATTTTTCAAGATATGTTTGCTCTGTAAATTGCATTGAATGTGTGGTCTCTGTGTCACAATTCCTGTCTATGAAGTGAGACTTGGCAGACCTCAAGACCTGCTCTGCAAAGAAGAGTCACCCCATGCTGTGGTGATGCTTTCAATTTTAATCTGGTAAATAAATAAGGCACATGAATAATAAACTACATTTTCTATCTGTACATGAAATGCTTGTGCTCTTGGGCCCATTGAACACAGTTGGCTAATATTTTGAAAAGTGTAGCAAATTAGTAGCTCCTAACACTGGAGATGTTTTCAAGAAGTTAATTCCCCTGTGACATCTCCTTGTATTCATGTATCTCAAACATTTGGGACTCTAATTAGGGATGTACCTAACAAGCAGGACAATGACCCCAAACAGTTCTCACTGGTGTATACAGTTATGACCCTGGATCTTCTCAGTGGTACTAATTTCTAGAAGTAATCATTAATTTTCTGTGGATTTTTGTGCTCAAAAATGCCATAAATCAGACTTAGCTTTTCTACTCTATACAAGGCACAGTGTGCTGTACAGTGGTTGTCTATTCTGAAGAGACATTTAATGTACAGGTAAGGCTGTTGATGCAAATATCTGATCCCATGCCATTTTCATCAATGGGAAGCATAAACCTGGATCAGCTAAATTTCATATATCCTGGATTTTTGTGCTTTTCTTACCTGTAACTTCCCAAGTTTGGCCCTACCATCTGACAACTGTGTCAGTGTTCAGGTCTGCACATATGAGCTATCGAGTCACCTGCACAGATCCCTTCTTCCCAGGAGTTTAACTGATACATCCATCTACAGTTTTGTAGATATATTGCAAAATTTTCCCCTCATCCAGCTATAATCCAAGTATATCTCTGTAATTCATTGAGTCAAACCCCCTGCCAATGTCCTGACACTCCCTGACCCAAAGTTGAAAGAGGCACAGTTAGCTTAGCTACACTTGCTTAGTACCAAACTCTTTTCTTCCAATCTTCTCAAAAAATCTCCACAACCTTTAGTCTCTGCTTAACAAATTGTAAGATTTATGGCTGTTTCCAAAAAGAATTTAAGAATATTTTATTGATTTTAATGTGTATTCAGCAGTGATCTCTTCACCTGCTAGCACAGCATACCCATTTCTAGGGAAGCACAGGAGCTCACATTATGTACAGCAAAGCAATTTGAAATAGGAAATAGACTGCCCAATTGAAATTATATTTAGTCAGGAACAATGTAATTACCTAAGATGAAATTTGGCCAGGAGATGAAAGCTAATCTTATTCTATCCAGCATCTACTTAACCTCATATCTTTATAGAGATATATATAGAGATATGAAACTTTTATGAAAAATAGCTTATTATTACCATCTCTCCCAGCATACACACACATACACACTCACAAAAAATTTCCTTTTTGATATCAGGATTTGCTCTTATTTACTTGTCTGAGTTGCTTTGTAATGTAGGATCAGGAAAGTTGCAAATATGAAATATATGGCAGATACGCCATCAAATATTGCAGAGGCTGAAGAAGGAGCAAAATGCAGGAGATATTGCAGAACTGAGCTGCAGTCTGTTGGAGCTGTCAGTCACTGAATCCTCTGCTAGAAAAAAGGTATCAGCTCTTTACCCTCTCCTCATTTCCACAAGCATCTTTGTGCACCTCCTGTCCCCTTGAATTTTCACAGACACTCTCCCAAAGCAGTGGAATTTACCACCTTATAACTATCCTCCTATGTACAAGTTAGCATGTGGAAAAGGGATTCCTCTCACCATGGGCATGGACATCCTTCTGTCAAGGCAGCTAAAGCTCACATCAAACCTTCTTCTATTTCCTTTGCAATTAAAGCATTGCTTCCCATTGCACTTTTCCAAATGATTTTTGAATTTTGCTCCTCTCTACAGCAATGAGGCTCTCAGTTTCCCTACAGCATGGGATAACAATATGTACCTTGTTGTTAAAATGTGGTTCTAGCAATTACCTTTTCATTTTTAAAATTTGCTGCAGTACTAGTTGAACTGAGCTTTTAGAAAAGAACATCCTTTTGTAATTGTGAAATAAATTTGTACAGGAAAATGCTCATCTATGAGCAATTGCATTTATTCTATATTTCTGACTTCACAGCAGCCAGAATTAGGATGAAGAAAAGGAATAGACATCATATAAAATCAATTCCAGCCACAGCTAATATCACCTATCTTCTATCATTGCATGGAAAAGTCAAAGTAGAAACATACAAAGAGAGTCTAAAATTTGAATAACAAATTGATTTTTCCTGATACTAATGGTTACAACAAGGAATATTGAGAGAATATGCAAGTGTTATACAGCATTACCTACAGCAACTGAGTGACTAAGATGCTTATTATTATGTTAAGTAATCAAAAGTAGCTGCAGTCTTAAAAGAGTGGCAGATCAACCCTATTTAGGCATACTTTTTAAAATGGGTATTCATCAGCTGTTTTCTTGTAGGAGGAATGAATTAGTAGAACCAAATTGTAGCACTGAGTAGTACATCAGCAAAAATAGATGAAGCGATCACAGCATCAGCAAGTGTCATCTTCTGCCTGGAGAAACAAAGGCAGGTTTTTAGCCTCTTCATGAGCTGCAAGGGACAGCATGGAAAGGAGTGATAAATGTATTTTTCTGTCTTTTATCCTTTTGGTAGTAACACAGGAGAACTGAAATCTGGTAGTAAATTGTATAAGCACCACTGGTTTTCTCGCTGATTACTGAGTTAAAGTTTTCTGCAGTGCAATCAGAGAATTGTCAAAGAAGTTTTGATTACACAGTAAAATATATACTTAGCATGTCAGGAAGAAACCCCTGGTTAATCAAGAAATACCTCTTCCCCTTCTTGACCTCACACCAATAGCTCTCTAAAGCCTTCACAGGTTTGAGCAGAGCACTGCCATAAGGCCTTCCTTGTCTTTCTGCTGCATGGTGCAGGAACTTTTACCAAGAGGAAAGAGAGTGGCACCCCAGGAGCCATCTCACACACCCAGATGACAACATGCCCCAGGGAGAGGGGCACACAGCTATACCAGAAATTGCTCTTGACCTCTGAGAGGATTTGTGGGAGGACCACCTCTGACATGACACTCACTGGACACAGAGAAAGGACTATAGATGTTTAAGATGATAACATGCCCTCATTTCTGTTATTTACTTGAACCTAGTCATCTGTTCTGTGTTACTTTCAACCAGAGGTGAGGAGTAGAGCAATGACAGGACAGACCATATTCTCCAGGCATCTTACTGAGCACAGGAAAAGTAGGCAGGGGGAAAGCTTTTCTTATGTGTCACTCAATCCTACTAAAGATCTACTTAGCACAGGTGAACCAGTGAATGAAAAATCAAGATTTTACTTTGGTAATTAATAAAGTATCAGTTCATTGTTTCCCATGCTACATGTTATTAGTCTTTGATACACAGAGGTGCTGTGAAATGCAAACACATTGCTAAGTAGACTTAGAAAGGCTTAAGTCTTGTTAGTAATAAAAATTGTAATATGAACCTGGCTTTTTTGCTGAGAAGATTTTGGCACTACAACTTCACATGGCTTCTAAGTTCCTTAGACAACTTTTGCAGCATGCAGTTGGGAAATCGTCTGTTATATATGTGTTTTCAAAGGGGAGTGGCAGGTAGCCACTAGCTCTTGCTGGATACCTGGGCATGGTGGTAATGAGACAGACCGGAGTACAGCAGTGCCCTGATAAAGTCATACTTCTCTTCCAGGTCTCTGGATTCAGGGAAGACCTCCAGAGAATTATGAGGTGAGCTGCTGGGATGGCCACAGCAGAAAGTTACCAAAGGCTAAGCTTGATGCAAGTGTATCCCATCTTACCAATTCAGCAATGCACATCTGTATGAGCTATTCCCCGTGGTAATGTAAACTACATTATCTTTTTTTTTACAGAAGGATAAATAATCTCACAATTATTGTGGGACAGGGGCACCTACTGCTAAAAAATTACTTGCCTGATTGTGTAGGTACATCTTATTTCCACTGGCCAATCCATTTCATTAAAAGATCATGGTAAAAGGCTCATGCAAAGATCCACTTTTATAAATGTTTATCTTGTTATCAGAAAATGCTGCAATGCTAGTACAGGCAGCAAAAGATAATGGAATATTTGTTATGTGTTTGTTTAGCTAGCACAAACAAAATTGATAAAGCAAACTTGTGCCAGGAAGATGGCTTTGTTTTGATAAATTATCCACAGAAGCCTTGTTCTCAAAAGGTTGGCTGATCAATCAAGGTTCTCTGTGGTTTTTACACTATCTGCTGTGCACAGATATCTGCACAGTCACATGAAAGCTACCTCAATAGCCATAGCATGCTTGCGCTTTGTTGTTACTACTTCTCACAGACTCTTTCCCCAAATCCTCCATAACAATTTAGAGCAATAATTGTTCTAACAGCAGTCTTCTTTATTACCAGCTTTGCATTTTGTTATTTGTAATTAATTTGTAATTGATTTGCTATTGGTCCACATCATCACGGATGACGGCCAGCTCTGCTCCCCAAGCTCTGTTCAAAGAGCAAGGCTGCAGTTTGGAGCCTCATCCCTTCCCTGGCGGGGGAGCTCCAGGCACAGAGACCTCCACGGGGCTCTGCAGAGGCCTGGGATGTGTAACCACTTGAGAGATGAAGTCAGAGCTGGCAGGGGAATGTAGAGGGGCATATTCGTAGCACCTTATAAGTACCTAAGTTAAGTGGTATGTCTTCCACGGCATCTAAGTTCAAGAGAACATAAGAAATTGAGAGGATTTATTCTGAAGGTTCAGCTCCTGTCTCCCTGGAAATGCTGTGGAAAGAAAGTGTTGTGATCCTTAAATTAGACTGTTGCCAGCACTGTGGCAGATTGAGCTGTCCATGCTCCCTTGAGCTCAGACACTGAAGTGGTCACAGCCTCAGAGAGCTGTCTGCAGATGGAAAGGTGTCTGTTTTCAGGCCAAGAGCTCTTTTTTCTGTTTGCTTAAATCACGCTTGTGAACTAGGAGCCTGAACTTCGCTAGTGTGGATGTGCTGTATTTATAATGCATGAGACAAAATTTGAGGTGTCCTTGCATGGAAGCTTGTGTGAAGTAAACACCCCAAACTCCTGGAAGGTGATAAATAATTAACAACTCAAATTATCTTTTATTCTTTAAACAGAAGACAGCTGCTAGGAGGAAAAGCTGATATCTTGGGAACAGCAAATCACAAGCAGATGCAGTGCTTCACTAATTGTTAACTGGTTCAACCTCTTCTGCTAATCTCTTAAGCGCCAGTAATGCCTTTGTAACTCAGACACCATAGGAAATACATTTATGCATAGCAAATAATTGGGAAAATTTATCCAAATTAACTAGGTCTCCAGCTGAGCTTTAGTTTTTTGACTACTGCTTTATCACACACAGCACAATGGATTTATAAACAGAATGCGGTGAAACAGTATATTCATCTAGGGCCTGCACCTTTCAGGTCTGAGTAGTTTATCCTGCTGAATAGGTTCTGTGCTGTATTTGTATTGGCAAGACTGGACCAGAAATACAAGTCATAGTATGTAAAGCATAGTCTGCTTTAGAATTACTGCAAGGTTGCATTTCTTATGAGACTCTCCAAAGGGGCAAAATTAGAAGTATAGTCTTATTAACATTCATAACTGTACTTACAAAATTTGGAAATATAAATGTATGTACAGTACATGTAGGGTACAAACAGGCTGAAAAACAACTATAGATAGCATAAATCCTGTAGTGTATTCCCAACTCCTTTGAATTATCTCCCTGGCCATTTATAGCCATCTGTCGTGGTTTGACACTGGCCAAACACCAGGCACCCATGAAAGTCACTCACTCACCCACCCCTGCCACAGCTGGGTAGAGGAGAGGAAAGATTAAGGAAGGGCTCATGAGTTTGAGATAAGGACGGGGAGAGAACACTTCAAGGGCAAAACAGGCTCAGCTTAGAGTTACAAGGTGAGTTTATTACTAAAAAAATCAAAAGAGAATAATGAGAATAAAAGAAGCCCTCAAAATGCCATTTCCCCCCCATGCCCTCCCTCCTTCCCACTGCCAGCACAGGTAGACAGGGTGTGGGGGGTTTGGTCAGTTCATCACTGAGATTTTCTTCCTCTGCTCTGGGAGAGGAGCCTGTGAGGCCGTGGGGTCCCTCCCATGGGAGACAGTTCTCTGTGAACTTCTCCAGCGTGGCTCCACTCTCACGAGCAGCAGCCAAACCGCACCTGCTGCAATGTGAGTCCCTCCCATGGGCACACAGTCTTCCCAAAACTACTGTGATGTCTGTCTCTCTTCCCATGGGTGCAGTCCTCCAGGGCAGGCCACTCCAGCCTGGGAGCAAGAACCCTCTCTCCATGGGTCTCCCACTGGATGACCTCCAGGCATCCACCAGCTCCAGCATGGGCACCTCCCCCATGGGCTGTGGGTGGATCTCTGCATCCCCCATGGATCCCCATGGGCTGTGGGTGGATCTCTGCATCCCCCATG
>VZUI01059015.1:0-10886 GCA_013401135.1 Cettia cetti
CGGGGCACCCTCAGCCCCTGTCCTGCCCTGTGCAGAGCCCGGCATGGCCCCGGGGCACCCTCAGCCCCTCCTGCCCTGTGCAGAGCCCGGCATGGCCCCGGGGCACCCTCAGCCCCTGTCCTGCCCTGTGCAGAGCCCGGCATGGCCCCGGGGCACCCTCAGCCCCTCCTGCCCTGTGCAGAGCCCGGCATGGCCCCGGGGCACCCTCAGCCCCTGTCCTGCCCTGTGCAGAGCCCGGCATGGCCCCGGGGCACCCTCAGCCCCTCCTGCCCTCTCTGCCCTGTGCAGAGCCTGCCCCTGCCCGCCGAGGCTGGAGCTGGGCTCGGGGGGCGGGGGTGGGGCGCGGCCGGCCCGGGGCAGGAGCAGACCCTGACGCCAGGCGGGGACCTCACCTCCGCAGGAGCAATTCAGGCTCTGCCCCGACATCGGCCAAAACACAGGGAATAAAAGGAACTTTCATGGGCTCTAAGCTGAGCTGTGCACCCTGGAGGATTCCCGGCTGCCTCTGTTGGTGTCAGATAAATAGCCCTGTGACTGCAGTAATGTTTAACATCCCCTCTCATTATCTCTCTGGCATGCCGGGCTCCTGCAGGGGTTGCAGCCAGGCCCCAGCCACGTCTTCCCCCCAGTCCCCTTCCCTGTGGCTGGGCTGCAGCAGCCCGAGGCTGCCATCCCACGGCTCTTGGGCCATGGTGGGAGGCAGCTGGAGCACCACGCTTCATCCTCATTTCCCTCATGGTAAGCAGGGCTTGGCACAAACCCAATTCCCAGCCACGGGACAGGGCCACAGCAGGTCCTGGCAGCGCCCACAGCTCTGCACAGCCCCTGCCCCAGCCAGCCAAGCCTTCCTCCACCGGTGCTTACACACCTAAACAGGCCCAAAGGAGAAGGAGAAGCCCGGGGGAGGAAATGGCCCATCCCCAGCAGCCCTCAGCACACATTTCCTGTGCCAGGGGCAGGAAGGGCTCCGGTGGATGGCGTGGCCATGCCCACGCCGGGTCCTGGAGCTCTGGCTCCTGTTCCTGTTTTCCAGCACCGAGCCCACTCTGACATGCGGTGCTGCATGAAACACAGCGGCCACCCAGGGCCGCAAGCCCCCTTGTTACCACATCCACCTGGCTCTGCACGGGAACAGCCACAGAGGCCCCTGTGCCGAGGCTGCCGGGCTGTGCTACAGCCGCCTGCGGGCTCAGCCCCCGCCCTGGAATTCCCTCTGAGGCCATAAACTGAGCCGGGAGCCCGACCGCATCACCCCGGGATGAGGGTGTGATTTCCCTGCAAGGTGTGGGTCACCGGCCCGGGAAACGGGGAGGTGCCCTCAGGGGAAGGCCTGGCTGCTGAGGAACAAAAGCAAAAATTCCCCTCTTGGCTCCCGGCCACTGATCCCGGGAGCCACGGCGAGCGGGGCCGTGGTTGTGCGGGCGGTCTGCAGTGTTTGGGCTCGCACAACCCGGGGCTGCTGCTGCTGCAGCGGTCACTTAGAGAGCCGGGGTGCACAGGCTGCCCCCTCCTCAGCCCCCTCGGAGGCACAGGGAGCCACAAGGCGCTGAGAGGTTTTCTGTTTCCCCGAGGCAGAAGGCTGCCCGAGGGCAAGCAGGGCGCAGCCCCTGCCCCACAGCCCGCTGCCGCCGGGAGTGGGGAGCTGGGCACTGTCCTGCATACCAGCGCTGGCAGGAATGTTATTGACTGAGCCAGGAGAGGCCGAGCGGCTCCGGGCCGGCTCTTCCCTTCTATGGCTGCGGCCGGCGTTACTCAGCAGGATGCGGCACAGACGGGGCAGCGGCGCCGCGGGCCGGCTCCCCTCGGGGGCAGGGGGGCAGGAGGGGCAGGAGGGGCAGGAAGGGCAGGAGGGGCCTGAGCTGCCCCAGCTGCCCAAGCTGCCCCAGCTGCCCCAGCTGCCCGAGCTCCCGAGGTGCCCCAGCTGCCCCAGCTGCCCGAGCTCCCGAGGTGCCCGAGCTGCCCGAGGTGCCCGAGGTGCCCGAGCTGCCCGAGCTGCCCGAGGTGCCTGAGGTGCTCCAGCTGCCCGAGCTGCCCGAGCTGCCCCAGCTGCCCGAGCTCCCGAGGTGCCCCAGCTGCCCGAGGTGCCCGAGGTGCCCCAGCTGCCGGCGGGCTCTGGGCCCAGCAGCTCCCTGCACCTGCCCGAGCCGTGCCAGCGCTGCTCCTCGGCATCCCCGCGGCTCAGCGAGGCTCCCTACGAGCCGGGGGACACAGGTGGGACGTGACCAGCGGCACGTGGCCCTGGGGATGCAGCAGGGCGAGGGGAGGCTGCCTTCCCTGGGAGCAGGGCGAGGGGAGCATGGCACCGAAAAGAAGCCCAAACCCACCTTTTCCCTTAATGGGCCTCGTTCAGCCCAAAGCAAATATTTTTATAAAAGCGGGATTTCACTTCCCATTTGTATCTCTGACGTTTGTTGAGAGCTGACAGCGTGTTCAAAGGGAAACACAGTTTCCCGAAGCCGCGGAGTTTTCCCGGCCCCGGGGAAGCCCGTCCGTGCCCGTGTCCCCCCGGCGCTGCCCGCGGGTGGGGGATGCCCCGCGCCCCCAGCCCCTCCTCCCGCCGGGGACAGTCATCGCTGGCACAGGGGCGGATTCTCCCGAGCCACGGGCTTGTCCCAAGGCTCCGTGGCTCGTCCCAAGGCTCTGCTCTTCTCGCCGAGGCTTCAAAGGCTTCTCAGACAGGAATAGCTGCAGCCGCGGAGTTAACGGCGCCTGCTCTGCCGGGGGGCAGCCCCCCTGCCCGCCCGGGCTGTCCCGGCTGCGTGCCCCGCGCACGGACGGGCCGTTAAACACGGGCGCTTTTCCTCCCCCGCCTCCAAAAGGGGCCGTTCCCCCCTCCTGGATCCCCTCGCTGCCTCCCCTGCCCCGCGGTCCCTGGGCTGCTCCTGGGGCAGGCGGGAAGGGAGAAGCGATGGAGTCAGCCCCGAGCAGGAGGCTCTGGCAGGGTGGCCGAGCAGATGCGAGCGTTTCCCAGCCGTGAGTGGCTGGGGAAGTTCAGCGTGACTCATGCGCTTCCCCGGGCTCTGAATCGCGGCATTGTGCTGCGGAATCACAAACGCGCCTCCCCAGGCCCGGCACGGCGGCATCGCTCCTGGGTGCCCGCAGCAGCGCAGCCTGCCCGGAGCCCCGAGGGGAGCGATGCGGGGAGGGAAGCAGCGGCTCCTCCTGAAGGACACCCTCCTCCTCCTCCCCCGGGGCCAGGCCGGTGCTGCCACGGGGCGCCTCGGCAGCTCAGAGAGCTCAGAGCTCCCAGCCAGCTCCTTCAGAGCGCCTCTCTTCTCCTGGCACCCTGGGAAGCAAACACAGCGCATACGTGTGCTCCCTCAGCAAACAAGCCGGGGCAAAAAAGAATCCGAGAGGAGCCGCTCTGCCAGCACCGCACCTCCCCGTGCCGAGCACACAGTTTATTTTCCTTGCCATTAAAGCCTCCCCACCGGCCTGGCTCCGGGAAGCTGGGCTTGTGCGCGGAGCCCCGGGTGTGTTATTGCTAGCGGAACAGAGCGGGGCACTCAGCCGGGGGCGGCTCCGGCAGCCCAACAAGCCGCTCTTTGCTTTGGCCGCGGCAGCGCCGAGCGGGGACGGGAAGTCCCCGTGCAGACAGAAAGTCTGGGGCTCCCCGCCACGGCCGCGGCCACCGCGGGGCTCGGGGGCTGCAGCCCCCCGGGCAGAGCCGGCGAAGGGGCTGCTGCAGGGCTGCAGCCTCGGGCCGGAGCACGGCGCCTCCTGCGCAGCCTGGGGTGACGCTGGGGTCCCCAGGGCAGGGAACGCGGGGCCACCCTCTGCCCGCCGGGCACAGCACGGCACAGCCCAACAACCGAAGGTCAAAGGGGGCAGGGATGATCCTGAGCACCCCCAAGCCGTGGCCTGTCCCTGGGGACGCGGGGTGCCCGGGGCTGAGGGCGGCGCATCGTGCACGGGGCACTCCCAGCACGGTGCCAGGTGCTTTCCAGCTGTCCCCGTGTGCCTGAGCTGGCTGCACCGGGACCTGCCGTGCTTCCCCGCGGGGCTGCTGCAGCGCAGGGAGCAGCCGCGCCCACGCTGCTGCCGCAGGATCCCACCTGGCCTCCACCACCTCCTCCCACCACTGCTCCTCCCCAGCCGCTTTGTGTGACCTCAGGCCAGCGAAATCCCAAAAGCCTGGCGTGAGCAGGAGGTGACCTGCCATCCCACAGCTGCTTTTCCCTTGCTCTGCAAGGTTACAATGGCTCCTTGTTCCCCCGTGCGCCCCGCTCCTCTCCCGTGTCACATCCTGCACCACGGCTCCGCAGTGACCTCATCTCTTATTTTCCATGCCTCCTGCTGAAAGCAGGGCCACGCTCTGTCCCAGCCTCTGCCTCTGCTGCCTCCTGGGGGTGCCAGCAGGGTCGGGGGTCTCCTCCTGTCCTGCCCCCTTGCCCCAGCACCCACAGGGACCCACACAACCCGGGTGCGACCTGGGGAGGTTTGCAATTGTGGCTAAAGGGCCATCTGTGAAATCCATTTGCGGCTTTTCCCTGCATTTTTAACCCCTTTATCCCCTCCTAGCCTCAGTCTGCCCTGGGATGCTGAGCAGCCCCTCCCAGCTCCAGCCTTTTCTCTGGGGCACAGGGTTACTCTGTGGGGTGCTGCCCATGAGGGGCCTCACCCCAGATGTGTTTGGTATCAGGCACCTCTTCTGTGTCACATAACTGCCTTGGAAATCCAGGCTGCCTGTGGCCCTTCCCTTGCCCGGGCGGTTTAGGACAGCCTGGCGTCTCAGTGTTATTTTGCCTCCTCAACAGGGCCCATTTCCAGGGCACAAAGGTTTTTCTTCCCGAGAACCCTTCCTGTTGTGCCCTCTCCCCCCTGATCTCTTTCATGTGGTGTTCACAGGTTTGCAGGAGGCTGGGGAAATCACCAAAGGCTTTCATCCCCTGGGGCGCGGGAGCCGCGCAGCAGCAGCGCTGTGCTGAGCCAGAGGAAAGCACTTGTGGCAGCCGGGGCCGCTGGGAGCCCAGCAGAGCTGTCCACTCGTGCCTGTGCCCGTCCAGCCCGGGCTGCTGCCCACGGGAAGGGGCTGTGCCCGTCCAGCCCGGGCTGCTGCCCACGGGAAGGGGCTGCCCCGCCGGGCTGAGCACCCAGAGAGGGCAGGGCTGGACCTTGCACCAGCCCCAGCCTGGTGTGGGCCGGGGACAGGGACAGGGATGGGACAGGGACAGGGATGGGACAGGGATGAGACAGGGACAGGGATGGGACAGGGACAGGACAGGGACAGGGATGGGACAGGGACAGGGATGGGACAGGGACAGGGATGGGACAGGGACAGGGACAGGGACAGCGATGGGACAGGGATGAGACAGGGACAGGGACAGGACCCAGCCACCCCCCCGGTGCCACCCGCCCGGTTCCTGCAGGCCTGGAGGGGCCTCCCCAGGGGCACAGGCACCCCGGGTCCCTCGCTGCCTGGGGCTGACAGTGCCTCGGGGCGGTGACAGCGACCCTTGGGCAGGAGCTCCAGCCCTTGAGTGCTCACACCCTGGCACAGGAGCATCTGAAAGTCATTTGCCTTTGAGCTTCCCACTGAAACGGGACCTTCCTCTTTCTCTGCCCCACTCAGGTGTCAGCTGCCACGAGGGCAGGACAAACCAGAGCAGACACGACAGGACAGAAGCACTATCCCAGAGCTACACCCCGTCTCTGTGGCAGGACCTTGCTGGGGAGATGCTGCACGAAGCCCCAGCCCCTGTGCTGGTCAGTGCCAAGCTCAGTGGGGCTGCAGGACTGTCCCTGTGCCACCAGGGCAGGCAAACACGGGCTCTCTCCTGTGTCCACCTGGTTAATTATTCTGAGGCTCTCGTATTCAAAACCACAAGGGCTTGGGAGCCCCACGGACAGTGGGGGGCCCACCCGTGACCCCCCTTTTGTTCCTGTTCCCGGTGTGGCGCCCACTGGGGCAGCCAGAGGCTGGGGGAGGTTCTGCTGAGGGCGTCAGCCTTGCGGCAGGGTGGCACATGCCTGCGAGCACCGGCATGAGCTCACGTCTGCCGGCAGCCACACGGCCTCAAGTGCCTTAAGTAGGTGTTGAAAAGGAGGAGTTTCTCTCCGAAGCTCCGGGCTGGGAGGCAGTGATTGATGCTGTGCAGCGACTGCTGCGGGGCTGCAGCAGGGCAGGGGGCTCGGGGGGCACGGCCGGCCCCGTGGGCGCTGGAATGCTCCTCACAGCACAGGCGCAGGGCTGCGGAGGAGAGGCAGAGGTGCCTCCACCTCAGGGCCGGCTGGGGACACCGGGCTGGGGACACCCGGCTGGGGACACCGGGCTGGGGACACCCGGCTGGGGACACCGGGCTGGCGTGGCACTGCCCTCCCTGCGGGAGGTGGTGCCCTGCGGCGCTGCTCCGCGTATCCAGAGCCCAGGGCTGCCCCGAGGCACGGGGCAGGGGCTCCTCCCCTGCCCGGACCGGCTGTCCTCAGGAGGCTGCAGGCAAGAGCTGCCTCATCCTCCTCGGCCGCTGTGGCTGGAGGCTCCGGGCGATGCTCAGGAGCCGGCCCTGCCCTGCTCCCTGCCGGGTCCCCCCGCGGTGGCGGCGTTCCACAGGTGGGGCTGGGCTGGCTCTGTCCCTTGGTGCGGGGAGCCAGGCCCTCCCTGTGATGCAGCCCAGGGATGTGTGTGCCCTCAGGGGTGGTGGGGCTCCCCCGCGGCAGGCCTTGGCCCGGGCAGAAGGGGTTAATGTGCTCCGGGGGGTGCCGGGACCCCCGCTCAGCCCAGACGCCCACCCGGGGCTGGCACCACAGGCGGGAGAGGTGCAAGGCGAAGGTGAGAAATGCGCGGGGCAGGGCCCCTGTGGGGCGCGCTGTGCGGCAGAGCAGCCCCCCGGGTGCTTCACACAGCCGTCCCCACACCCGGCCGGCGGCTCCGGGCGCGGTGCTGCCACACCGGGGGGGCGGCTGGCGGGGCGGGGGATCCCCTGCCCTCGCGGCCTGCTGGGAGGGCAGCGATGAGCTGGGGGAGGGTGCCAAGGGACGGTCATTCCCCGCACCCGGCCAAGCCTCGGGATTTCTGGGCTCGTTTCCACGCGTTGCCGTGCGCTGGAGCTCACAGCGGGACAGTGCAGGCTGTTCCCCAGCCTCGGCGCCTGGCTGCAGCCCGAGCGCTGCACAGCCAGGAGCGATCCCCGGCCCGTCCCCTCCCGTCCCCTCCTGTCCCGTCCCGTCCCCATTCGCTCGGAACGGGGCTGGGAGCTGCAGCAGGGGCTCCGGCACAGCCCCTGCTCCCCGCTCCCCCCGCTCCCCGCTCCCCCGGGCCGCCCCTCGGGGCTCCTTGCCCGGGGCACAGGTGGCCCCGAGGGTCCCAGGAGCGTCCCGTGCCTCTGGCGGGGCTGAGCTCGCTGCCGGACCTCAGACACACCTCGTGGCCGGGAGAGCCCCCATCGCACCGGGAGCAGCTTCAAGTGGGAGTTTTGGGTGTTTCCCCCCCATTCTGTGCCGCAGGGGCTCTGGGGTGAGCGCTGCTACCAGAGCTAGCAGGAAGGTTTCAAAGAAATGGTGTTTCTTCAGGAAGAAGCTGCAATCAGTATGGCAGGGGAAAGTGGATTTTGATTCATTTCTCTGCTAGAAAGTATGTCTCCACCATTGGAGCTCTGTAAAAAAATCTAATTTTTTCCAAGTCCCAATGATCTCTTTTTTTCCCATGAAACATAAGCTAATTAAGTGCACTTAAAAACATTCTATATGTTCAAAGTGAAAACAAAATATTTCAGAAGTGTCTGAATGAGGGTGGAAGAACTGACCAAGGCTGATCTAATCCAAGACTTGGGAATGAGCCTTGAAATTTCATTTTGCTCCACCTTTTGAATGGGAAATTTTCAAAACCTCTACTGACCTTCCGTGCAGCCAACAGACCCGGGTGTTGCAGCGGGTGTTTGGCGCCAGCTGTGCTGCTCTGAAGGGACCAGGCTGAGCAGAGCAGGCACAGCCAGGGACCTGTGGGACAACTGTGGCACTGGGGCCACCTCTGCAGCGCCTGGGGGTGGGAGACAGGGGGGCACTGCGGTCCCTTGGGACCCCGGGGTGCCCGGGCAGTGCGGGTGCAGCCCCTGGCCCTGCTGGTGTGGGGAGCAGCGTGGGGGTCCCTGCTGGCACATAAAAGATGATTGTAAGTGCAGCCCAGAGCTCACTGCTGCCTGCCCTCCCTCCAGCGCTGCAGGGCAGGGTCGGGGCTGTCCCTGCTGTCCCCTCTGTCCCCTCTGTCCCCTCTGTCCCCTCTGTCCCCGCTGTGCCACAGCACAGCGCGGGGCTGGCACTGCACAGCTCCTGACTGGAGCCCTGGGGATGTGGGGAGCCAAAGCAAAGCCCCCCTGCCTCGAGGCTGTGCCCCCAGACCCCCTCACACGGTGACAGCCCCGTCGGGAATCTGGGTGCTCCAGGGCTGCCCACGGCCAGGCTGGGGGGCCCCCATGGGCCCCACGGCCAGGTGGGTGACACCTGCTTCAATATACACTTCAGCAGGCCAGAACAGAGCAGATTTGGGGCCTCCCAGGCCCTTCCTGCCCCCCTGCGCACAGGTGTACATCCACGGGGACAGAACAGCCCTGGGCCGAGCGCAGGGACAGGTCAGAAGGAGCGAATTCCTGTGGGGAAGGGATGGGTCCGAGCTAGGAGGAGCCGCCCACCTTTGCTGGTGGAGATAAACATCCCAATAAACAGGGGCTGATGCAATTATCACATGCAGGGAGACAGCAGCCTGTCTCCCTCTGCCTGGGGGGGTAGCGGGGCGTGGGGGGCCGGGGCCCTTGGGGACCTCCCGCTCACCCTCCCTGCCGCCCTGTTAATATCCAAAGTGGCTGTGATAAGAAGCAGTTGCTGGGGCCGCAGGTGGGAAGGTGTCAAGTCGTACACACGGAGCTATAAACAGTGCGTGCCCATAAACCAGATCAAAGCAGAAAGAGTTTATTTTCAGAAGGTCTGCTTCCTCCCAGAGCCCGGAGACAAAGAGCTTTTGGGGGAAGGGGGGAAGGAGAGGGAGGAAAAGAGGGGCAGAGTTCGAGGAGGGGCAAGGATCCAGTTGGCCGCGCTGATTTCTGCTGGGTGGATCCCGCACCGCCGCGGTGCCATCCCCTGAGGGGCGCTGCCTGCATCGAGCAGGTTCGGGGGGTGAGTGGCTGCTGCCGGGGGCATGCAGGGGCTCAGCCTCCGGCGTCCCTGGAGCAGCTGCGGCCCGCGGGGTGAGGGCTGACCCCCAGGGCAGGGCGGGCTGGGCTGCTCCCGGAGCACCTGAGCCGTAAGTCACAAGCCCTTAAGCAA
Organism: Cettia cetti; assembly: GCA_013401135.1. NCBI lineage: Eukaryota > Metazoa > Chordata > Aves > Passeriformes > Sylviidae > Cettia > Cettia cetti. The sequence goes on from VZUI01059015.1 coordinate 9,256, forward strand.
ACTATTGTGAAAGCTTGTTGGTTTGCAGAGCCTGTCCCCACCGTCCAGCCCCCTGCTGACAGGGCTCAGCCCCTGGAGCGCTGTGGGGGGAAGCGGGTGCCCACCTGCTCACGGCTCTGCAGGCAGGAGGAGCAGGAAATCCAAGGGGGGGAAGGAGCCGCGTCAGGTTGGCCCGCAGTGGGAGCTCAAGAGGTCAGAGAGCAGATGTTGGGGCTGTGAGGAGGGAGGGTTAGCTCAGAGGCGCCTGCATCCTGTGCTGCCCGTGCTCGCCTCGCCCGCTGGGTTAGGCAGAAAATTCCCACTCCTTTCTTTCCCACTGGCCCACTCTGAAATGAACCTGGTGAAGTTTGAGACCTCAGACTTGTTCAGCTTTGGGTTCCAGATTCTCTGAATCTACTCACGGCCCGGCGCAGCTGGGCACTGAGGCTGCAGGCTCCCAGCACAGAGGGTTTGCAGGGCACCTGCCCCTCCTTCACAGCGGTGCCGATGGGCTCAGCACGTCAGATCCTGCCCACCGCTCTCCAAGGGGAGGGCAAGAGCTTCTGGGTCTGCTCCAGCCCCAGCAGCACGCTGTTTCCTTGGTGTCAGGAGCACCAGAGCCGTGTGCTCCCTTGTGCTCTCACGCTCTGGACCCTCCCAGCAGGCAGGGTGAATCCCAGGGGAGCAGGCACTGCCAGCACCTCCCTGTGCTGTGCTGCCCACCCTGGTGTGCTGCCAGCACGTCCCCCTGCTCTGGCCCCGTGGGGCTCTGGCCCCGTGGGGCTCTGGCCCCGTGGGGCTGTGCCTGCAGCACTGCAGGTGCGTGTGGCCCTCCGTGGGTTTCCTATCCAGCCTCGCAAAGGGCAGGCACAGGCACTGGGACTGTCACTCTGGGCCTGGAACAGGCTCTGCTCAGTCCCAGCAGCACGGGAGCTGCTGTGCTGATCCCACGGCGCTCTGGCTCTCCTGGGGTGGGGCCTGCTGCCTCCCACCTTGCGGGGCTCCCTCCCACGGGCCTTGCGTTTAAGCCGCAGCAGTGAAAGGCTTAGGTTTTTCCAGGACTGCTTTTCCTGCCGCCCCCAGCAGCTTCCTGAGCCTGTGCTGGGGTGAGGTAAGAGTATGGGGCTCCCTGTCCCCGGGAAGGCGGCAGCGCCGGCCCCGCCCCGCCTGGCAGCACCTGCTGCTGCGCCGCCCGCCCCTTCCCCTGCAGCGCCGCGGCCAGGGAAACGCATTGCACGGCCTGCAGGGGAAGCTTCGCTCTGCCCTGCACAAATATTTATCCCACCTGTTTCCTGCCTGGGCCGGCCCTGGCCCGCAGGACGCGGGGGGTCACCGGCAGCGGGGCGAGGAAGCGCGGGGGAAGCGGCTGCTGCTGACACAAAGAGCTGAGCTCTGCAGGGCCCTGCCCTCCCTGCCCGAGGGGAGGGGATCCGTGGGACGGGATCCGTGGGATGGGATGGGATCCGTGGGATGGGATCCATGGGATGGGATGGGATCCATGGGATGGGATGGGATCCATGGGATGGGATCCGTGGGATGGGATGGGGTCCATGGGATGGGATCCATGGGATGGGATGGGATCCGTGGGATGGGATCCGTGGGATGGGATGGGGTCCATGGAATGGGATGGGGTCCATGGGATGGGATCCATG
>VZUI01059017.1:0-14757 GCA_013401135.1 Cettia cetti
AAAAAAAAAAAAAAAAAAAAAAAAAAAAAAAAAAAAAAAAAAAAAAAAAAAAAAAAAAAAAAAAAAAAAAAGTTGTGCTCAAATAGATTTTGCATTTTGATGGTAAGTTCTTTGACTGGTAAAAACTCCTGAAGGCCAATTTTAACTCTGGTTGAGTTAAGGAAACTGTATTACTGTGCAGAAGATTGTGTCATTTCAAAAAGAAAGAAGCAGACATAAAAGAAACCGTTTATTTTTAATGCTTCAGTGTAGCACTGATGGTACTGATGTTTGCTTTTAGCTGTGGGCCACACTTTTAGTTTATGTAGCTCTGATTTCAGCCTGAGCACTGCTGGAAGGTTAGCAGAGTGTGTTTTTCCTCTGTTTAGAAATATAGCTGTATTCTTATTTTTGATCCTTCTACTGAAACTTGTACACAGTCCTTCAAACATTGCTTCCCCAGTTTGGAGTGCCCAAACTTTTGCAGCTGCCCACATCAATCTCACCAGGATCAGCTCTTGCTAAAATTACTGTTGATTCTATTCAGTGAATTTCAGTAGCATTCTTCTTCTAATATACTTCCATAGGATTCCATTAGGATTTTGTTAGAAAATAAGAAGGATTTTCTTTCCTCCTTCTCCTTTCCCGCTTCCCCTTTCCTCCTTCTCCATTTCCTTTCCTTTCCTTTATATAGGATCATTAAAAGTAATGGCAAGGAAAAGCACTAACTTGTGTTAATTTTCGTACTGCAGAGGAAGATCCTTCTGTGGACAGTCGACCAAAGAGGTGTCTTTGGAGATGATAGAGCTGAAGGAGAAAGTAGCCCAGTTCCCTCCTTCCCCATTCCAGAATTTAGAAGTTGTCACAACTCTGGGTGTTGGTGGGTTCGGAAGGGTTGAGCTTGTAAGACAATGTTTTAAAATTATTCATGTAGCTCTCTGTCTTGGATGATTGATTTTGCCACTGAATTATGTGAAGAAGCAAATCCATTCTTGTGTGCCTCCATCTCCTGCTGTTAAAAGTACCTTCCTGGTCACTAGACATAGTCATCAGTTTGTGCATGTGGAGTTTGCAGATGTGCCTGCCTGCATTATGTCCCCTGAATGGCAGGCCTTTTCCCAGGAATCTGCCTGGACCTGGAGCAATCTGAATGGCTCCACATAGTCTGTGCTGTTAGAACTGCTTCTGTATGCCCTCAGTAGCTCCAGCCAGCCTGAGCTATCTCTGAGCAGTGTTCACTGGGAAATTTCCAACAATTTGCAATGGCTCTTTTGAGTCATATTCAGCAGTGTGAACAGCTGTGCTTCTGGGACACCAAGAGCTTCATTAGCCCAGAGCCTTAAATTCCACTCGCCCCTGGCTGAGTTGCAAACGTCTGACAAAAACCTGAATGCTTTTTGTGCAGGCTGCTGAAGGTAATGGTAAATTAAAGGAGACTTTGAGCTTTTAGTGAAGTCAATAATCCTTTACAGTAGTTAGACCATCAATTGTTTAATTCTGATTCATGCTTCACAAAAAAAAATTCCACATTGGAATTCTATTGCATCATCTGAATACTAAGCTAAAAATTAAATTCTCATTCAGCTGTAAAACATAGATATCTGTTTAATGTATTTCCAAAAGGCCCTGTGTTAACTTCCATCTTTTTATTGCATATTAGATAATATTTAAGTGTAATGCAAAATCATTTGTAAACATTCTTCCTAAACTGCCTCTCCTTTTTGTTCCTTGTATTATGGTGGTGATTAGAAATCTTAAATTGAAATTGGGACCCACTGTGATATAAACTTATTGTAATATGCAGTCCCTATCCAAGCTGCTGCTATTTGGTATATATAAAATGAACAGAGGGAACATTTCACTTTACGAGTGGGGACTGGGAAACTAAAATATCTGATGCTTGCTTCAAAATCATACATAACAGTTCTGCAGAAAATCTGTTTGAAAATTTGCAGAAAATTTGTCCCTTGTTACAACCATCAATTTCAGTCCTGTGCTGTGTTGAAAAAGATGGATATCAGTGTATCTACAGAGAACAATTAAGTAAAACATCCTTTCTTGCCTCATGTGTTTCCATCATTTTTATTCACAGGTTAAAGTTAAAAATGAGAACGTGGCTTTTGCTATGAAATGTATAAAGAAGAAACACGTGGTGGACACCAAACAGCAAGAGCATATCTATTCTGAGAAGAAAATACTCGAGCAGATATGTTCTCCATTCGTTGTAAAGTAAGCTGAGCATAAGGTTCCTTGATTTTGTCCCCCAGCTGACCCCCAGGGCAGCACTATTAGGAATGAGGTTTGGCACACACGAGTTCTGGAGGAAAGACACTGCAAGTCTCACTTTTTATTTTGCTTTTCCTTAATTGCTGCTGTTTGTCTCCACAGGCTGTACCGCACATTCAAGGATAACAAATACGTGTACATGCTCCTGGAGGCTTGCCTTGGAGGAGAATTGTGGAGCTTGCTGAGAGACAGGTAACCACAAACACAGCATAACCTTGCCCTTTAAAGTCACCCCCATGTGGCTACTGAGTAGGTTCTCCATTCAACGAAAAGATGTTTGGTTCAGTTTGGTTAATACTCTGGTTTTTACATATTATCTGGTTAATAATGGAAGTGCTTTCAGAATGTAACTGTGATTATTTTTGTTCCAGAGGCAGCTTTGATGAATTCACCACCAAGTTTTGTGTTGGGTGTGTGACAGAGGCTTTTGACTATCTGCATCAAATAGGAATTATTTACAGAGACCTGAAGCCAGAAAATTTAATTTTGGATGCTGAAGGATATATTAAATTGGTAAGATGCAACCCATTGAAATGTTATCCTTTTGTCCCTGTATCCTGTTTCTTTGGAGAGGGGACAGCACGTAATTATAGAAGCAGGATCCTGGAGTGTAGTAGCTCTTGTGCTTTAGCAGTAAAGAAGGCAGGCTTCTCATTGCACAATGAGGAACAAAGGCATTGCAAAGCCACTGCAAGCCATGGACAAACTGGGGAATTGCAGCCTCTGAGAGTTCTTGTGACAGTATAAACAGCAAAAGAAAAAATTCTCCCAGCAGTCAGTTTTATTGTAAAAACAGAAACCACATTTCCCAGGTGCAGAATTACTCCCCTGTTCAGCCTCAAAAAATCATAGGCTCAACATTCATTGATTCAATTTACAATCATAGGTTCCCTCCCTTTGTAGAGAGGGAACAGAGTAAAGAACTCCTGCCATGCTTTACTGTGACCATGAGAAGTGCAACAAAAATACTCTTCAGGGAGCTTGAAATATCCATTCTGAAGAAAATGAACAGCCCACTTCTTTCCAGGGAAAGTAAATCTCATGTCCTCAAGGAAATCATGGATTGTTCTCCCCAAAAGGAAAACTATTCAGAAAATTACTTGTGATAAAAAAGGATCTGTTTTATAACACTCAGGAACCCAGTGGAATTACCTCTCTCCCCTTCACAACTACACTGTGTGGCTGTTGTAGCTGTAAACTAGCAACTCTAGGACCTTTGCAGAAGGTGAGGAAGCAACTAAGGCCTTAAGTGCAAAACTCCTCTACATTATGCAGCATATGTTGATTTTGATCAGGTTGATTTTGGATTTGCAAAGAAGATTGGATCAGGGCAGAAAACCTGGACGTTTTGTGGAACCCCTGAGTATGTTGCCCCTGAAGTCATTCTGAGTAAAGGCCATGACTTCAGCGTGGATTTTTGGTCCCTTGGGATTCTTGTGTATGAGCTCCTCACTGGCAGGTAAGTGCCTGTTACTCAAAGTTCTTACCTAGTTTGTTTGTTTCTAGAAACTTTTCCAAGGTTATTTTTAGATAGATGATACTTCCTTATGCCTTTTATGCATATCTTACCTTCCATCATTTCAGAAATGCCAGTGACCAAGTGAGTTACATATTCTCAATTCTGGTTTATCCAGGCACAAGGTATAATTGGCAGGTGTAGGGCTCCTGTAGCTGCTGCTGCTGTTTCCTCTGAGGAACAAGTGACAACAGACTGTTCCTTGCTCCATTAGTGGGTGATGGGGTGCAGTGGGGTGGGTGAACTGTAAGCAGGGCTCTCTTTTTAGCTCCCTGCACACTTCCATGACAACTCCTTGGGAATGCTCAGTGGCAATACAACATGGAAGCTTCTCTGAGTTAGGCTTAGAGGCACACAGGCATTTTACCTGGTACCTACAGGAAGTTTGTCAGCTTCAGGCCTTTCTATTATCATAAACAGGCTGAAAGGGTGAGGGTTGTAAAAGTAGGAAGGTGGGGTTTTTTCCTTTTTTTTTCCCCTATATTCTCAAATATTTGCTTAGAAAGTACTGGCCAATCTGCTCTTGCCAGATGTTCCATTTATTAGTGTTGCTTTCTTTTTCTAGCCCACCATTCTCTGGGGCTGATCAAATGATGACATACAATTTGATTCTCAAAGGCATTGAAAAGCTGGATTTTCCTAAAATAATAACAAGGCGACCTGAGGATTTGATCCGCAGACTCTGCAGGTAGGAGGGGCAGTTTGGGGCAAAGCCTGAGTGCAGATAGATTGAGCTCTTTTAGGACTCAGAATCGAGCACTGAATTCCTGACAACTTCATTTGGAATTGTTATGCATGGCATGATCCATTCTGATTATATTCAGTATGCATTGCCTGCCCCTGTATGTGTCACACCTCTGAGTCTGCAGAGGTAGCAGAGGCTCTGGGCTTTCTCTGTAGCTGGGAATTTTTTCTAAAACACATCTTTGGGGAAATTTATTAAATGAGGGCTGAGGAAAGAGCTAAGGAATTTGATTTTCAAATCAAGCACAGTGTTTAAAAAAAAAAAAAAAGAGCTTTCACAATGATTTAGACATATAGGTTCTACAGAAAACATAGGGCACTTAGACTGGCTTTAGAAAAGGTGGTGCTTCAAAGGGGCCAGCCTAACTTAGTGGCCTGGACAACCTCTGCCTGGTGACACTGACTTTGGATTCCCAGCTCCTGTGAGATTTCATCCTTGGCACCTGGAACAGTAATCAACATTCTTGTGTACCATGACTGGAAGGATCTTTGTAGCTGTAAATTTTGATCTGCCTCCTTTTGTAACTCAGACCTGCTGGCCAGGGAAAAAAAAAAAAAACGATGTGCAACTAAGACTCAGCCAGCTGATTTCCCTGTGCTGCTTCTCACAGCTGAGAAACACTGTTTTGGCTTTCTAGAACATTCCTCCATCCTCGGAAAAAAAAGGAGCAGCGAGCAGCACCTCATTATATCTCCACATGTTTTATGCAAGCTTCATCCCTGTGCAACTGTTAAATGCAAGCAGTTAGGACCTACAAATTCTCTTTTAAAAATTGGAATATTTTATATATTCTTATGTTTTTTCTTTTTCTTTCTCTTTTTTTCTTTTTTTTTTTTCTTTTTTTGAGGCAAAACCCTACAGAAAGATTAGGCAATTTGAGGAATGGAATAAATGACATCAAGAAGCACAGGTAAGCAAAAGACACTGCCAAGAAGAAAATTTGGGGTTTAATTTGAAATATTTTTAGTATGTTAGATCCCAGACTGGTAAACTCATAGTCATCTCTGTTGCTCTTGAGAATATTTGCAACTACAGCAAGCAACAGTATGAATGTAAATCCTCAGCATGCTTATCTAGAAATCTTATTTTTTACTGGTTTTGCTGCAGGTTGTTGATGTAGGAGTTTCATTCAATTCTCAGATAAATTGATGCCAGTTCAGCATCTGCCTCTCAGACCTCCTGACCCTTGAACATTTTCTTTTTAATGAGTAGTTAAGGGCTCCAGAGCAATAATTTTAGGGTTTTGTCCTCTTTCTTGTAACGAAGAAAGTCTTTCCCATAATGAGTTTTTCTAATTCAAGTCTTTCTTCTAACAAAGAAAGTCCTCTGTTATTTAAACATTTTCTGCTTTCTCTTTTTATGTGAGTTGTTTCTAAGCCCTACACTTCGTGCTTGAGTCCTTTGATTTTATTGTTTGTCTCCCTCTTCTGATGCTGTAAAAAGGGTGGCATTCCAAGGAGGCACACAAGTCTCTGCATGGCTGTGTTTCTGCATGTATTAAGCTGCCTGTCTCTGCACCTCCTCTGTGCAGAAGTGCCAAAGTTCCTGGTGGTCCTGAAGCTGCCCCTGCCTTGTGTGGCAGTGACAGTGCTCAAGATTCCTCCTTCTAACAATGTTGTTACAGGAGTTGGCATGAAAAAACCTTCTTATAGCCCCTGTCCGTGTGATTTTCAGCTCTTTGGTATAATGTCAGAAAAGAACCTCTCTTTCTCTTTTGTTTTCTCCCTGTCTTTCATCTCTTTTTGAGCAGGTGGTTGAGTGGTTTTAACTGGGATGGTCTGAAAGTGAGGAAATTGACATCGCCTTTAAAAAGAGAGGTATGGGCTTTGGCTTTCAGTATCACAGTGCTGTACTAGCACAGCTTGTCTGTAAAGGAGAACTGACGGTGATAGCAAAATTTCCCAAAGATGCGTTTGAATTACTACAGTTCAACAATTTACGTGAAAATTGAACTAAAGAGAGAGAGCAAGCATTACATAACTTAGTGTCAGTCAAGTAATGGAAATGTTGTTCTGCCTGTGTGCTTTGCATTTTCACCATCACTAGAACAAATGGTGTTTGGCCAGAAACTAATACTGAAAAAATATATCTCCCTTGGTAATGGGGACATTATTAAGATGCACTGTTCATATTACTGTGAAGACTACAAATTCCTGTGTTCTCCTACTATTGAGTTCCAACACATGCTTGAGTAAGCTTCCAGTTTTAAATGGCTTATTTGGCTTTGCCCTAAGATGAAAAAATACTAGGGGTAAAGCATTTGAAACTCACTTTGATCTTAATTTGAAAAAAAAAGTAATTCTGAGGTCTGCTTTGAGTAGCTACCCTGTGAATGTAGATTTGTCTTAAATAGCACCCAAATTGCAGTGTGGCCCAGTTATCTTACTGAATTAATAAGGCTTTTGGTGAAATCAAGGATTTGATAATATTTGGGAAGTCCTTTTGTATATGAAGGCTAATGCCACTGTTCTGTTCTATGATGTAATTACTGGAGGTATTTTTTTTTTTTAAATGAGGAATTGCACCCATTGAAATATGTCATCTGTATCATATTAGCCTTTCATTTCTATGTTGAGAGCAACAAAAATGATGCATAATCAATAGAGAACATTTTCAAAAGGTACTTTCTGAAACACCCTTTTGTCTGTGTTTTCAATGTCCTAGTTGTCTGGACCGACTGATTACAGCTACTTTGACAGCTATCCACCTGAAGTGGGAAGCCCTCCAGATGAACTTTCAGGCTGGGACAAGGATTTCTGATCCTTTTTCCTTCTGGCACATTTATAGAGACTCACAGGCATCGGTTCTATCATGTTTTTTGCTTAAAATGAAGTTGCATAAATTGCACAGCATTCCTTGAAGAACAGAAGACAGTACAGAACCAGAACTTGTTTGGATAATCCACCAAAATCTGTGCATTTTATAAAAAGGCCATGCATTCAGTCAGCAGCTGTAACCTGATTTTTTTTTTTTTTTATGGATACACAGTGTCTCTATGAACATTTTCAGATACCATTGACCAGATCTATGGTTTTGCCATAAAAAATATCACTAGCTAAAATTTGGATATTAACATGGTTACCATACATCTTTTTTGGGGTGGAGAGGATGAGTATCAGAAGCCAACAATTGTGACATCTGTCAGTAGCTAGAACTATAGGCACTTCTTTTTCTTTTTCTTTTTCTCTGCTGTGTTTTCTTTTTTCCCCAAAATGTCCTGTATTGCATTGATCCAGAAATGTGTAGAAAAGAGACTTTTATTGAAAGGTTGTTTTGATTTAGCTACAGCTAAAAGGGTTCCACTGTGTAAGCTGCCTCTCCATTGGTCTTTTGCATCAGGTTGGATATGCGAGACTGGTCCAAAAAAAAAATGGTATATCCATAATAGAAGTTGCCTAGAGAATCAGACTGTGGTGTGCATTTCCCCTATTGCTTCAAAGAGCCATGTGCCTTTCTTTAAATGTTTTGCTTTTGTGTAGTGTGAAGATAAAATAGGTGGACAAAAAGCTTTTACCTTTCAGGGAAAAAATGCAGATGGATATTGTGCATTTGTGGCTTATACAGAAAAATTCTGCTGCTCTGTGTTATGAACCCCAACTGCTGTTGAAATAGGGATGTTCCTGAGCTTCATGCTGGGTTTATGGGATGGATGCATCTGCAGCCACTGCTTGTATTTATTTCAGCTCCTGCTGAGACCAAGTCCAATCTAAATTTCCACACTGAAGTTGCCGCAGCATTACCGCATTTCAGAAGCTGGATGGAAAACCTCCTGGGCAACCTGTACTGTGTGCTCAGGGTTTAGTCACCCATGGCTGTTGGATCACCCCCCTAGCTGCTGGTCATGACTTTTCCCACTGGGAAGAGGAAAATGAGGGAGGGAATGCCACGGGGCAGTTCCATGGTTTGCTACATGGTTATAATTATTTTTCACTGATGGGTGACCATCACTTTGACAGTAAATCAATTTAAATATTTTGTATAGCCTTCAGCCTGAATAAGGCAATAGAATATTTTCCACTGAGTTTAATGAAGGTTGGATGCAGCCCTTGAAAGAAGACACTACACATTTAACAGGTTTTGCTTCTCTGCCTGTTTGCAAATTATTATGGAAACTTGCAGCCAGCAAAGCCTGTGCAGAGTGGAATCAGAGAGGGTGGAGCAGAGGCTGTAAGCTGGAACTGTAGATGGTTACAAATTAACTTTGTTTAGTAATACCAAAGACTAAATTTTATTTTCAGGATTTAGACAAAGCACTAGACATAAGGTATTTGTGTTTCTCCTTTCTCTCATAAATGTTCTCTCTCCATCTTTCTATCATAAGTATTTTTATTACAGTCAAAATAATATTGTGCCAAGTTTTATAAAAAGCTTTTGAATGTATTTTTCCATTGTATTTATATGTAGTTTCCTTATATATATATATATATAAAAAATAACGGGGGGATATATATGTTTTTAAGTGAAAAAAATTCTGTATGATAAGTTTAGTGCAGTTAGCATTAAGTCTGTGCAGCTGTGGGATATATTTCCTTTATACAGTTTAACTTAACCTGTTTATTTGTGTGCAAATAAAGTAAGCTTACAATGTAATGAGGACATTAATTTTTTACAAGCACATTTCATACAGCAGTCCAGATTCACAGACTGGATTTATACTTCTTGCCAACGTGATTCAGAAGAGACTGAGGCAGAAAAGGCTACCATGGAGAGAGAACCACTGATGTCATTTCTTGCAGCATGTCCCCCACTCAGATTTTGTTTTCCCTAGTGGATGCTGAGAAAATGAATGTATGAGAAGCTGCAATAAACAAGGTCACAGATTATTTTGTCCTTATGTAGAGTTCCCACGTACATACATTCAATTCATTCTACTTCTGGCAGGTATGTGGTTGACTGAGGGGAAGTTTTCCAGAAACAAGCAGAAGCTGATACAGTAGAGACTAAATATTACTTGACCTCACACCATCTGTCTTTGACAGACAGATGTACTTCAGACTTCAGCTCGACACCAGTGGAGTTACGCTGATGTAAAACAAGGGGATGAATAACTGAGTCAGGCTCAAGTAGTCTCACAGTGCAGGAGATCATGGGAGAATTGAATGGACAATTAGGATGACGATCAGACTATGCATATTGCTGTATTTTCTAATTTAAAGTCATTGAATCATGGATTTTGATGTCCAGGTTTTGGGGATGCTGTGGATATATTAGTTATTGTCTGAGTTCTGTCCTTGGTGCTCTTATCTGTGCTTTGCCTTTCTGTCCCATCAGCGTTCTCTTTATGGTGTGGCTCCCTCAGAAACTCAGCTGTAGCTGTGCTTTATTCCCTGCACTTCTGCCACAAGAGAACCTGCCTTAGGAGGCAGGAGGGATGAAGATTGTTCCTGGCAGAGAACAGATGTGAGGGAACAGTTAGCCCAGGCTGCTGAGATGAAAGTGCCTTCCCCCAACTACCACATCAGAGTGGTGATGCAGGTGAGCACTTCAGAGAGGCAGGAACAGCAACAGAGTGAGAGAGAATGCAGTGTAGCAGCAAGTATATTTTTTATCTCTTTTTGACAAAGTCCTGAGAGATTTAAGTCCCTTGACGGTTTTGAAGTCCCTCTAGTGAGTTGTGTGTTACTTTTGGTTATGACACCTTTGACAGTTTGACAATTTTGACAATTTGGCTTCCTCAAAACTGTGTAGAAAGCACAGGAAATAAGAGAAAATTAAAGCCAGCCTTCCCAAATGTACCATAGCATATTGACCTGAATTCTTCCTCCCTTCCCATTTTTTGCAAGGCAGCACAAGACTGGCACTCTTTCTCTCTTGTCCCTGAATGTTGTAACACTGTTTCATTGCCTGGCAGGGATCTGAACATTTCTGATTGACTTCTTTACATCTTGATGTAGGGTTAAACCAGTAGGGGTAAATCAGCACGTACACAGGAATGCACCCAGTACAGATATTTGTTTCCCAGTTGTATTTCTCACCACTGAAGCGGCTGCATGTCCACGTTCAGGGATGTGGCTCCCACAGTTGTGGTGCTGTTCCTGTAATCAAAGCGAGAGATGAGGGCCTGGTTCTCCTGTACATCATGTGCCAGATAGTGCCAGACACGGAGTTACAAGTTCAAAGCAAACTGAGCTGCACACCAGGCACGGAAAAGGTGGGTCATTATTTTCTTGTAAACCCATTATCTCTTGTTTGCCACACAAACATTGCCCAGCTATCTGTTTTGCAGATAGCAGCACGACAGCAGCAGGATTTAACTCAGTGGTCAGGTGCATCCTTTGGCAGGATTCCCAAGCATGAGCTCATTGTGACTCTTGATGTGCAGTGGCTCACTGTCAAGCTCTCTGAAATCTTTTTTGCAACAAGTTCTCTACAAATTGATTAGATTCAGTTGGGTTTATTGGTTGAGCTTGTGAGATTCTTAACAATAGGAATTGTCACACTGAATTTTATAAACTACGGGTTTGTTTGAGCAGCTGTCACAAGACAACTGTTGGAAAGTACAGCATCTGGTTTTGCTTGCAGGACCTGATGCCTACTGAAAATCCAAGCCTATTTCCAGCTTAGCAGGTGGCATCCCCCGCATGTCCTAATGACACCAGGCCCAGGAGTGATGACTGGATTAAAAAATGAATGCTATTTTAAAGTGAGCCTGTGCACATCACTGCTTCTGGCTGTTCTTAAAGCCAAGACAGGAGTCCACAGAGCCCCACACCTGAGAGATGGGCTCTTTTTCATTACCGTGACACAGCAATGAAAAGTATTTTGTTGTCTGCAACTGCCTGTCTTCTCAGCCAGGAGAAAACCACAGCTTTTGTCCTCCAATTTTTAATTTCACCAGTTTTGCACATGGATTTGACATTTCTCTTGGCCATTTGCCTTAGAGAAGGCTTGCAGATCTGAGCCTACCCTGGCAAAAAAAAATGGCTTAATGGTTTTCAAGTTCCTTCTGCCTAAAACCTACCACAATGCTGCTGATTGCTTTTGATGTATAGAGGTACAGCACAAAAACCCCAAACCATCCAAACAAAAAAACCTCCAAAATACCCACATTATCATTGTCTCTTCCCTGAACATTCTTAAAGCTCTCACTGCAAAAGACTCCTAATGTTTTAGAGCCAAAAGAGGCTGGAGTTTGGCCTGTCCTTTTTTTCACAGGCTGATGGTGGCTGGTGACTTGCTGATTTCCCCACACAGGACTTGTTTTCCCTCATCTGCATGGCAATGTCATACCACAGCAAAGGAAAAAAAAAGGCATTTTGAAAAGGAAGAGAACACAACTCCACAAGAATTGCCCTAGAGGTAGGTATAATCTGGTAGTTTTGGATCAAATGTTCATCCTATCCCTTAAGAGGACTGAGCTCTGGAAAGACAAACTTGCATTTAACTGTTGCTATAATGTGCAAAAGGAGTAACAGCAATTACCTGATTAATTTAGCTGATTTAACTAATTTAACAGCCACATTAAGGACAAGGGGGAAGCATGTGTGAGGCTGAAATTTGCAGCTAAGAAGTGCAACAGTGAGAGCAGAAGATCTGGAAACAAACCAGTTTGAAAGGGAAATACTGTGGGTGTGCCAATCAGGTAGGTAAGGCAAAAGTCAGAAACCAGAGAAGGCCTTTTCAGTCCCCCCACCATCTCAAGGAACATCTGAGCCAGAAAATTTATGAAAATGCACTTTTCTCCTCTTTTTAAGAGGAGATAAAGACAACAGCTAACTTGTTAAGTATTCTGCATAAATATATATAGAAATGTCAAAAAGTGATAAGCACTTCCAATTTATTCCTCTTGAACTGTGAAAATATTGAAGGAGAAGAAAAAGAAGGAAATGGATTACAGAATAGTGTGTTCATAGAGCTGCTGCCACCCAGTGTCAAGCGAAAGTATAAATACAATTAGAAAGGCCAGACAAAATTTCAACCAAAGGCTTACAAAAGGCAGTTTAAAGCAGTAAAACCCCTTAACCAGGCACGCTTAAAGGATCAAATGTCACACTGCTGGGGTTGTACCTTCTCCTCTTCAGTAAAAGAACTGCTTGTTTCATTACAAAGTAAAGTTTATTTGTTATCACATAAGCATCATGACTTGAAGAGAGATAAGTGCATCAAATTTTAGCCATGACCTACTGACTTGTGTCCTCAGTTGCAGTTTCTTACAGCCTGCTCTACTCTCTGGCTGGGGCAGTGGGATGTGGGGTGAGGCCCTGAGGTGATCCCTGTGCCCCTTTGGATTGATGCAGGTAATATAGGGCTGCACTTGCTCACTGTCACCTGGCACCTTCCCATTCCCTGCTCTGGCAGGGTCTGTGCCAGCAGGACAGGTGCTCCTGTTGCCGTTTGTCCCTTGGCCCTGGCTAACAGGCCATGGATAGCAGATGCTCCTCTGTTCAGCAGAGCTGGAAGGCAGCCTGGCTGATGGACACCACAGCTTGTTGCAGTTCCAGCTAATGAACACTCCCGTGACTGGATGTTCTGGATAAGAGATGCTCATGCTTCCTACAGCTCTTGCTGACAGCAGGTCCAGCAGGCGGCTGCTCAGGAAGCCCCAGCAAACTTCAGTTGCTGCTTCTTAAAGCTCGGGCTCTGTCTTGCAGCTCCAGCTCCTGCAGAGTTGTGATGAGAGATGCTGCTGCTGCTCAGTTCAGGGGATTTCAATTCCAGATACTGAACACTCCAGCTCGTTATAGCTTTGGCTTCTTTTCAGTTGAACGTGATTTCAGGTCCAGCTTGTTGAAACCCCAGCTTTTGTGTGGCAGTTCTGGCTTCCTACAGCTTTAGCTGATGGACAGATGCTTATTTTGAGTTCCAGATCATTCCAGTTCCACTTTGTAGAAGCTTTTTCCCCTCGCAGCGGCTGCAAGGTGGCAGCGGCCGGAGTTTCCTTTCTCTTTCCCCTCCCTCTCCGGAGTTTCCCTTCTCTTTCCCCTCCCTCTCCGGAGTTTCCTTTCTCTTTCCCCTCCCTCTCCGGAGTTTCCTTTCTCTTTCCCCTCCCTCTCCTTTTTCCCTGCGGGCAGTACAGCCCCCCCTGCTCCAGCGCGGAGCGGTTTCTGACTACCTAAAGGTTTAATGAAGCTTTACACACTGTGTTTGTGTGCCTTGAAAACGTGTTGATAGAGGGTTTTTAAAGCTAATTTTGTTTTCTGACTGAATTCTATTTTTTTTACAGTTTTATGGTTGCTGGAGAGATAGAAAGCAGTAAATGCAGTGCCTTATTACCTATCAAAGATTTCAACATAGTCTGATTTCTTTAACAAGAATGTTAACAAATTTGCCAGATGAATTACACAAAATACAATCGTGAGAAGCTACTCAGAAGTCTCCCATTACACACCATTATATTTTTTTTCAGTAACCCTGCACTCTAAAGTCTTACTAAATTTGTTTCCATGAAATTTGCCGTTGCCATGGGTTTTTCTCATAACTAAATTACTTACCAGTTTAATATGCTTGTTGCGACTTATATCCCTCCAGAACACCATCATGCTATTATTTCTCTTATGGTTTGTTCACTTTTTCGTTTCCTTTTTGTGTTAATAACAGTAAAATAAGCTACATCTTGCCTTATCTATTATTTTTAAAGGTACTGATTTGTAGTTATGTTTTAGTTAAGGTCCAATAATGTAATGCTTTGTTACCTTCCGTTGAGTATGGCTAAGTTCTATTAAGTTAATTTTGTAAATTTCACATCTGCTAAGTTTCAGTGTTATTAAGTTTAGACAATGTTTTATTCCAGTTTTCAGAGATTGCTAATTACCTAATTTCACACGTGTTATTAATTATATCTGGTATATGAAATATTCCTGATTGCTGTAAGTTTCTGGTTCCACTACATATATTGTTCTGTTCTGATGTTCCCTTTATACCCATAACAAAAACATGCATCTCATTAAAAAAAAATGGGAATTTTACACCTTAAGAACATTCAAATAATGCAATATGTACATTAAAGATTAAGACAACAAATCATTTTGAATAATGCAATTTACATTAAAATTTTGGAAAAAAGATCGTTAAATCTAAATCCCAATTCAGTGTACAACAGCAAAGCCTAATTGATTCATTAACTTAGAGAGAAGATAGGAATGTGTTTTTACCATCAACAGGTTAAAAGTAGTCATCTATTCATTTGATCAGACATCAATTGCCTCTGAGAAAACGAGGCCCAGTGAGAAGAGAAATGATTTCACCACCACCCAGCCTTCATAACCACAACAGAGCAAAAGCAGCGCCAGAG
>VZUI01059018.1:0-26309 GCA_013401135.1 Cettia cetti
TAATACTAATACTAATACTAATACTAATACTAATACTAATACTAATACTAATACTAATACTAATACTAATACTAATAATAATAAGCTAGTTTAAAATCAATTTCAACAGCTGGAATTAATTTTTCTGTTACTGACTTCACTTAGGCCTGTCACGGGGCGGGGGGCTTTCTATTAGCATAAACATAACTGAAAGCTCTGGAATTTGCATTAATGTACTTTTAACAAGTTGACAGTCTTTTGGCACACACTCCTGAGATCTCAGAAGCAAGGGAAAAAAGGACTGTATTATACCTTACACTGGCTGGATTGTAAGAAGCTGTCAGGTAAAACCTCTGATTTCTTTTTCTGCTACAAAAATATGGGACAAAATATCCACTCATAGGCAGGTGCACATATCTGACGATTTTGCAAAGTCCTTACTACTTCCCTCCTAGCCCCTGGAAAAGCCTACTCCCGGCTTGGGAACAAGCTGTTCCATTGTTATTTAAGGGATGTGGAACTTGCGCAAGGGGTGAAGGTGCTGAGCAAGGTATTTTACAAAGCTTTTAAAGGGTCTCAGGAAATGTATGTTTTGGTGACAGGGGCATGGACCCTTCGAAAAGTGATCCAAACTCTGCTAAATAAATTGGTAGGTGTGCCAAATAAAAAGCTTGTCCTGCAAGCTCCTTATTACTATGGGGAAAGAACTGAAGAGAATTCAGCATGGCAGTTTGGCCAACAGATGACAAAATCTTAAGATGACAAAATCTTAAGATGACAAAACCTAAAGACTGAGATGGTGGTTTTCTACCATTTCTGGTATCTCTGTTTAAACCACATAACTAAAGTGAGGATCTTCCCATTTGATTCCAGTTCCTGCATGGCAAGTGAATTGTGGTTGGACTTGGCCTTCATTAACCAGAGGAACCAGAAACTGCTGTTCCTGCCAAGTCACAGAATTATTTAAGTTGGAAACAACCTCTAATATCTTTGAGTCCAACCTTTGGCGAATCACCACCTTGTCAACCAGACCATGGTACTAAGTGCCAAATGACATGGCAGTAGTAACAGGGCCTGAAAGGAGGATGATTATTGGGAAACCTGGGGTTGATGACATTTGGCTGAATCTGCTGGCTCTGCAGTCAGTGTGCAAAAGTAATAGGACTACTGCTGGGTTGATGTGAAAACCAAGGGGCTGGTCTGTGCACCCCTGCCTGCCCAGATGGACTCTGTCATGGCCTGAAGATAAGAGTTAACTGAATCCCTGCACTGCAGCCTTCAGATGTAGGGATAGGAAGGCTCTGAGTAGTTCTGGGTCTCTCAGTTATGTAGATGTTCTGCTTGTACATCAGTGCAGTTGATGTGTATTTTTAAAAAATGCAATGTGCTTCCACCAATTACTTAGAATAAATGTGTTACAGTATTTGCAAAAACTGTAAAAGTCAACATTAAATTTGTATATGTTTCCAGTTACACTAGAAAAGGAGGCACGAGAAAATATTTGGGCTGCAGATCAGACTCATATCAGTTGCCATGGGAATAAAAGAAATACTGAGAATTGAGGGAATCCTTTAAACTTCTGGATTTTTCAAACTGAGGTCTTATTTGACTGTTTATTTCAGCCCTACATTAAAACAAAAATGTGCGTTTAGCCAGCTCCTCCTTGTGGACCCAGAGCAACTATTAGGACTTATTCCTAATAGTTGAAATATTGGTAGAAATATTGCTGATCCTGGCCCCAGAATGGAGCAGAAGAAGGCCTGGGAGAGCCGCTGTGCACAGCGGCACTGGTCTTGCTCTATGGCCAGGGGCTTGAGCCCTCTTGCAGCAAATAGAGGCCAGCTTTATGTTTACATGGTAAAGCTGCTTGCCAGTGATTTGGCAAGGCTGCAGTACTTGTCTGCTCCAGCCTTTCCTCCTGAGTTTTTCTCTTGAGTTTGGAGAGACCAAAATGGTATTCCTTTTGGTCTGGAAACTATGGCTTGATCTGGCCAGTATGGGAGTGATATGACACAGCTTACAGTATGGGAACTGTCTCACTGCTGGGAAAAGTCACTGAAAGGTCTGCTAGTTAATTAGCAGGAGGATTGTAAATAGCTAAAATCCGACTGAATTCCTCTGTTAGCTCAGGACAGGATCCTCCTGCCACTCCTCTTCCTGCTTCTTTGCTCTTTGACCACAATTGGTTATTCTGGAGATAATTTTTCCTCTCACAGCTTCTGCTCTAGTCAGTATTATGGCTCACAGTGGCTGTTATTTGCTCCCTCTCAGAAAAGAAGAAACTCAGTGCTGTGGAAGAGCAGTATTCTCTCAGTCTCCTTCACACCCTTTGTAGTTTTTCCCTTTCCCATGGAAAGGCCGAGAGCAGAGGCAGCCTGTCCAGTGCTGCTTGACTTGGATGCTGCTGTCCTCTCTTGCTTCAGCACTTGAGGCAGATCTGCCTTCGCTGTGGCTGAATCACTTAATTTTTCTGAGCTAATCTGCCTGTGTACTTGTGCAGATTCCTCACCCAGCCAACAACCACAGCCCATGGCAGACTGGATGGCTTAGGGATACCTTGGTGGTGTCTTCAGTTGCCATCATTGACCAGTGAACAGGGCCAGATCACTGGAATAGGGAATAGGACACTTCTTCACTCAAGCCTCCAGACCCTAAGGTCATGGAGTCAACAAACCTTCTAGAAGGTTTATTTCCTTCTTCTTAAGACACTTCCAAGAGCCGCTGGAGGAAACCTATGTTGGTATAGGCAGTGCATCCTGGCTGAAATGCATCAGAACATCACCTGTCTAACAACTGTGTGTCTTCCTTTGATAAAAAGAAGACATTTCTCATCTTTCACATATTTTCCCTACATACCAAGCCAATTCCTTCCAATTGCATGAGCACAGAAATTGTCCCAAATGCAGTCTAAAAGTTGGAAGCAGACATCAGTAACCACGTGGAGAGGGAAGCTATCCCAAGCCAAGGGCCCAGTGCTTACACCAGCATCGACTTCATAGGCCTCAACAGAGGGGCTTGTGTGAGCCAGCACTCACAGCACCAGACCCCTGGTAGGGTGTGAGCTGTGGGCTGGGAGGACTTAGTAATGGTGGGAAGAAGAGTGGGGGAGGGGAAAAGGGAAGAGTAGTTTGGTTTAGAGATACTGTCCACAGTGCTGATTCACTGAGCTAATCGAATCTTGGTGGCACTTTTCCTCTGGTATCTGCTCTGTGCGTCTGTCACTGTTTTTGAGAATTTATCTTTCTCATCAGAGCTTGGGGTTTTTGTTGGGTTTTTTTCCTCTCTTCATCCAATGCTTGTTAGAGGAAAATCTTTGAAAACAAGATGTATTTTTCTTCAAACTTCTGTTTGCTAGGTCTGGGCTGTGATAAAGTCCTTTCTCTTGTTGATTTCCAAGAAACATAGGTGCCCCATGGGCAGTAGCCAGCCAGTGCTCCCCATAGTCTCTACTGAATTCTGGGGTTTTTTTTGTTGTTGGTTTTTTTTGTAGAAATTCTCAGTTATCCAATCTGTAAAGCTTTTTTCAGGGCTATGCAGCAAAGGCTGCCGGATGACCATTTTATGTTCAACCATGCCCTGTGACAGACCCTGTGGGCAAGAGTCTGGGCTCATTCCTTAAGTGACTCTGTTTCTGGCAAATGTGAGAATTGACAGACTGTGACTGAAATGGGCAGCCCTAATGGGTTTGGAGGTGGAGAGGCGCACTGTTTTGCATGCTCTATATCCTCTTAGAGAAAAAGCCTAATGATAAACAGCTGAGAAGTTTTTATTGTAGCTCAGGTTCTGGTACAGTTGCTGGAGAGGTTTGAGTAACTCTTGCAGAGCTTCACAGTGTCCTGTATGGATTGATGTGAAGCCATGAGCCAAGTTGAGCTCATGATGACCAGTGTGCCAAACCTCTGCAATATGCAGATTTGGAAAAAAAGGTTCAAGTGTTGGTTATTATCTGCCAGCTGAAATTTCCCTCCTGTTGTATCTGTTTAGCTGAGCACAGCATGAGAGGGGGGCTGCTTGGGGAGTGCCTGATAAAAGAACTTTAGCTGTGCAAAGCTCCTTCAGTGAGACTTCTTCACAAACATCATCTGTTACGAATTCAGCATGATTACAGGCATACATCTGTGTTGATTATGTGGGTTTTCTGGAGGAAAGATTTCAAAATATGGAAATGAATGGAGGTATTTGCACAACTGATTAGCATCCGTTTCATGTTATTATTGAATATGTGTCTCAGAGAAGTGCTTAGAGACCTTAGGTCAGAGTAGAGCTTCACTGAACAAGGTACAGAATATGCCTGAGGAGATATACCTTTCTACAAATAGCATGAAACAGTCCCAGCCAGGGCAGACAGCTGGGTAGAGGGAGGGCAAGGGGTAAGGTGACCTGCTCAGGGCTGTGTGCAAGAATGTAGGAACAAAACTGGGCCAGACTACAGCTCTTTGGGCCTCTGCCCGGTCCTCAAACACTGCTGTGCCCCCAGCCTATGTGGGCAAATGACAAATAAGAATAGTCCTGTAAAACAGTGGTAATATTGCCATATCTCTCTCTGTGGTGTTTTCACAATCCTTCTCATGATATCTGCCTTACACCCTGCATTTTGAGGATAAACCATGATGCTAGTTTTATACCTTTACTGCATTCAGAGTGAAGGGTCAATAAGAAAAATGTTCATGTTTAAGAAATACCAAAACTCAGAGTGGTCTCAAGAGTGTATATTAGGTTTAAATAAATCAACACGTTTGCTTGTAGAAATTTGAGAACTTGGGATGAAGTAGTGAAAGGAGATCAAATAAAATTTTAGGTGTAGATGTAGGCTGTTCTGACCAAGTTTAGCACAATTTGGTTAAGATTTGGGCGTGAGTGAAAATCAGAATACTCCTTCTATACAGCTGATATTTTCTGCATTTCAATTTTTACCATCTTGAACATTGTGAATGTAGAAGATCAGTTGAGGTTTATTACCATCGTAACAGTATTACCCATGGGACTACTGTGGGACCAACCCCTGTCCATTTCTTGCAGGCAGGTTCTGACATAAGAAGCTGAGCCATTAGATCCAGGCACAAAAATTCCAGTTAGCACATGTGTCCCACTATCATGGAGTGACCCTTGTGACGGCTCTGTTTTTGCTGAGTAACAGCATAACCCAGCTGGGAGTAAGCCACAACCAGGAGCCTTCTCCCATTTCAAGGTAGGCACTTTTTCAGATAGCTGGCACACAGGCAGCAGGACCCTGAATTGAGTTCTGAGGGCAGGGGTAAGCTGTCAGAAGTATGCCAGAGTAATGTGGCTTCAAGAAAACCTGTCCTCAGGTTCTGTTTCTTTGTCATCATGCAAACTTCAGAACCCTTCTGAGCTACCAGGATGGCCGTTTTTTATGGTTATCAAAATGGTTAAATTGTCATGGGTAAAAACATCCCACCATCCAGAAATACAAGAAAACGGCATCGGCAAAGGGGCCCATCCTCCACACCCCACTTCCCCTCACAACTCCTCCACACTCAGGAAGTGGCTAGGCTGTCCTGTGTGACCAAAAACAAGGCAAAAGAACCCTAGTGAAAAAGGAGTGAAGGCTGATTTGTAAGCCAGGCATGGGCACTAAACATCTCGAGAGAGATAAGACTCCGATACTTGATTCTTTTCAGTTCTTTTGGAGACTATGATAAGTAGGTGGCAGTTGCTTTGTCAGGGTTACTCATGCTCTTTGTGCAGCATGTTCAGTCACTGAATTTGCTCAGATAAGACAAACATCTAAACTCCATTTCTGGAGACACACACCAGTCTTTGCACTCAGTCTATGGTTATACCAGAGTGGGCTGCTAGAGACAGGGTTGATGAAGAATGCTCATGAGCAAGACGCTCCATTGTAGCTGGTGGTTCTGTGTCTCCTTTGCTTCCCCAGAGCTTCAAAACAGGAGCCCCAAATGGCCCAGTATCTGGGGTATTTGGCAAAGGTGGCCATAAGCATCCCTGCAGTGGAAGGGGAAGTACTTCTGAAAAACTCACCAAAATTCTATGTGCTTGGCTGAATAAAGCTAGACACTCCCAAAGGCTGGTCACATCCAGACTCATGTGTATCACCTTTGCAGGGTTTGTGAGTCATCAGCCATCAGAAGAAAACTTGTAGTTAGTGAGTATTTCAGTTGCTGCTGAAAGGCAGCCATGGGGGAATAGAAACATGATTGATTCAAGAGAACAACATCTAGGACAAAAAAATTGTTTAGGACAGACAGTGCAAGAAAATTATGTAGGCAGCTGAAAATGTGCAGGGAGTTCTGTAAAGTGTCAGGATGTGATAAATACCCAAAGCAGAAATCAGTCCACGTGTTACTCAGCACCCTTGCTGCAAGAAGTACTAGGGCAGCTCTGGTAACTGCAGTTGAGTTCTTTTCCAAACTCTCCCACAAAGCAAGAGGGTTTTTTTGGGAAGCAGCCCTGATTAGAAGGAAGAAGCATTCCCCGTTCACTTACCTTAATTTTTTCAGCTTCTATGCTTTCTTTAGAGTGCTTCCAAATAACTGCTTATCTTGATTTTTCTTGAGAGCTCAGAGGAGTCTTTCCCTGGACTGATGAGAAGTACATCAAATGGCTGGAGCTCTCTCTGCAGAAGCAGCAGAATCAGAGCAGTCCTGCTGCCTGGGCAGTTAGGGTTATGGGAAGCTCTGTCTGTGGGTGTTATTTCTTCTATTTTGAGACTTAACATGAGAAGGATGAGATATAGTTTGTGTAGACTTCTGGATGAATGACAGCACCATTTTTTTGTCCTCTTTTCTGAGGAAATGTCTCATGAAACTGCCATCTTACACAAGATCAATTTATAAGCTGAGACGTGAGTAGCAGACAGGTGTTGATTTGTCCTAAACTAGGCTCCTAGCTCTGCTGTTGTTCTGCACTGAAAATGAATCTACTTTACATGCCTCCCGGAAGTCCTGGAGGGAGAGGGACTGCCAAAACTTTGAGAACTTGTTTCATCATTCTGTCCAAATCTCCCCTAAGATCTCTATGTGAACAGATTTCACATAGGGAAAAGATTTTCACAAAATGTCTTCTCTCCCCTCCTTAAGCAGACTTCATCTGAGGGCCACCAAGAGAGCTGGAGCTCTGGCACTCAGAGGATCTGGTCCCCAATGAAAGCACTGTTACCACTATGCCCCTGGGGAATGTTCCTCCTGGTGACCCTGCACAGTGCTCAGCAGTTGCATCACTTAGGCATCTAATTGTGTTTGTAACCCAAGATGCTGGCTATGAGATGCCAATAAATTTTAAAAACCCTGCAATGGAAAGGTTATACTATATATTACCAGGCCATTGAGGATGCAGTTCTGTCAGCACAGGGTTATTCAATTAACTGGGATCCAAGCAATTAGTATGGCTAGGTTTTTTATTTTGTTTATGTGTGGGGGTTTTGTTTGTTTGTTTGTGCTTTTGTTGTTAGTTTTTGGATTTGTTTTTAAATTTCTACTACCAGAGCAAGGATTTAAAGTGTTCCTGAATTTCAGTGACTTTTTTGTTCACTGCCAGTTGTCCAAAATAAAATATTAGGCCTATGGCATATGCTGGTATTGGCCTACCATGAACAGCAACAGGAAATCCTGTCCTGAGAGGTGCTTGTTCTTGGAGGAATGGATGCACACAGCCCTGCTCTCTTTTCTCTTGTGGCATTGGATTCTCCTTTACAGGTCACCCAGCAGTACTGTGTGATTTTGTGTATTTCCCAGCTTTTCCCAGGCTGTTTTCTCCAGGGACTGGGAGCAGTTTTGGCAAGCAGTAACCTAGTCATGGTTCATGACCAAGTGAGTTCATGATCTCATGGTTCTCAGTTTTCCCCTGTGTTCTGCTGATGTGCTGTGCAGACTGGAATAACACAGTCTGCAGGCAAACTCAGAGAGTCCTGCTGTCCTACAGCAGCATTTCCAGGGTGGAAATATTTCACTTGCTTTATCTGAATGTACCTGTCCATCTCCAAGCTGGGATGCACCTGCTGTCTACCTATTCCATTCAGGCTTCAGTGTCCTCCTCTTTCCTCAACCTTTAATTCCACCTTTGCTCTCTCCATTCCTGGACCAGCTGCCTGCCTTGATGGAAGGGCTGCCTGTGCCCTTCTTGTGGAAGGCAGCTGCCTGCATCAGGGAACTCCAAAAGCTGTCCACATCCTGAGTAGAGAAACTTTGTTGTTTCAAAGTCACTTTGACCTGAGTGCTGCAGCAAACGTGTACAGCATCTGCTGCCGCTGTTTCGCATGAGGGAGCTGCAGTCAGATATTAAAAAGGCAGCAAGAGCACTAAATTATTCGGCAATGGAACACTGTCATTCCTCCATAAAACTACTTTGACCTGTAGTTTTCTATGGAGTCCATTGCTCTTAAATGTGCAGTGAGAAAGGAAATTAAAAATTAATCTTTATTTCCATCTCAGAAGAAAACCTTAATTCTCTGCATTGAAATTATACTCATAATCCAGGGTAATAAATTATAGTTCTTAATTGCAGCTAGTCAGAGCCAATCAAATGGGAACCTCTCTCTCTCTCTCTCTCTCTCTCTCTCTCTTGCTTCCTTTAACTTTGCTATACAGAAGAACTCATGGAGTGCTGGAAAAAATTCACATACATTGACCTAGGCTCTAACATTGTGTGGAATAAGCCCAGGATGTATTAAAACAATCAGGTTCTGTTCCTGCCTGGCACCCTTGAGCCGGTGACCTGAAAGTACCTCATGGGCACTGGCTGCACCAGGCACACAAGAACAGGGAAATGGACAAATTGCACCATTTCCACGTGGGAAGGTGTGGTGTAGGATCTTGTTCAAGGTTACAGAGTGAGTCAGTGTTGAATGAGGAACAACATCCTGATCTTGGTTCACCTGCTTTTGACTATGAGACAAAGCACCCTTCCAAGCAGAAGACAGGAGCCAGGATGCCTTGCTCTGGCCCACTGACCAATGTTGCTGATCTTCAGACATCTCAGCTCTGACATCAGACCTCTTCTGACAAAGGGACAGCTGGTTAAAGCAGATGCTTCTTTGCGCTTGGTGTCTGTTTCAAGTAGCCTCTGTGTTCTTTCATATTACTGTGTATGGCAGACAAGTGGAGTGTTTCTTGGGATTTTACATTGTTGTATTGCATATGATGAAAGCTACCTTGCAAATGGGCCTACTGAGGTATGAAAACCTTTAGCACAGCCAAGGATCTGTCTCTGTTCCCAAATAACTGATGCTCTGCATCTGCCAGGTCTTACCATAGCTATCCCACAATGTCTAGCTGAGTGCTTGCACACTCACCACACTGCTAGATCATCCTGTCTTCCCAACCCTTGTGTAGTGGCACTTAGTCTGGGGTTGTTGCCTCTTGGAGCAGACCATAAGGTGTATAAATACCTGTGTAGTGCAGGTACTGAAATGTCTGCATAGCACGATTCTCTCGGCAACTCAGCCTTGCTGGTCTGTGATTTACAATTTTTTTTTGTTCTAACAAGGAGGATTTTAAGGGTGGCTTAGCACTCCTAAGCTCAGCTAAGGAAAGGGAGAGCCAACAGTAATGCAATCCTTGGCTGCAGGGAGAAGTAGTGGTAGCGGGAGACTTCTATTCTGATAATCACTCCTAGCTCTTTCTGTTTTTCTTTTCCTCAATTATAGAAATATGTGGAAGAACAAGTGAGACAAGTGAGAAAAAGGACGGAGAAGTGGCTAAAATACCAGACACAGCTGTGAGAATGAAATAAGGTCCACCTGACAAAAGAAGCCTTAAGTGGTTATTATTAATATAATCACAGCAAAGGTGTTTGATACTAATCAGGAGTAACCTGGTATGTCCCTAGTCACTGATTTGGAAAAGACAGTAAAATCTCTGCAGTGAAGATGTGCACTTTGTGACCATACCTACTCAGGGGTTCAGTACTGTTAGCTGCTGTGAGAATAGTGGGGGGAAATCCTTACCCAAGGGTGCATGAAAAAGTACAGACAACAAAATCTAACAACATTTTTGTGCAAAAGTGCTGATTAATAGTCCCTAGATTCCAGACAGGAGTTTTTATGGGCCTTCTTTAATTCTGCACTTTTTAACGCTGGCTGTTCCTAGTGATTTTCAGGTGGACAAAAAGAAGCATTAGCATGGGCAAAATATGCTTTTGCCATCATAAGATATTACCACGCTCAGAAATTCTGCTACTCACCTTCCCTCAGTGGCAGTGAGTTGCTGTCTGTGGAGGATGTCTGTGTGCCCTGCAAAGGGCCCCAGTGCAAACCCAAATGATGCAAGCCCTTTTCCAGGTGACTGGCTTTCCTGGCTGGATGATTAGCAGGATAGGCATGTGCTGCAGCAGTTGTGCAAAAGGTTTGATTTACCCATGTGAAATTTCAAGAGGAGACACAAGTGGTGTGAGTGGGAATGACTGCCCTGAGCACCTTGGGCAGAGCTCCTTCTTGTGCTCAGCTGCCTCAGCCCTAGCGCAAGCTTAAAAGAGAATTACACAGTTACAAGGAAATAAATTTTGACATCCTAGAGTTCTTCCACCATCTTGACTCTTCCATGCATTTTGTTAGACAGAGCTTTCATAGAAATGTGTGTATTGGGAAGGGCTGCTTTTGTCAGAAGTTGTGGAGATGTTGATGACCGGCTTGCATTGAGCTGTTCTGTCCTGCTTCTGCTGTTATCAATATGTAAGTTTTAGCTAAAGGTAGATGATGTGTGTTCACGTATGGTGAGCACACCTCTGGTTTCTTTTATCTGAGCTTCTTTTAAATATGAAATCTCTCACTAAGCAGGATTAACCATGGCATAATGAATTAAACTCCTTGGAGGCTTTTTCTGTTGATCTAGTTGAATTTGACAGTTAACCTCCTTCCTTCTCTTATAGTTATACCAACTGGATTTACCTGTAAGTGATTCTCCTTTCTTGGAGCATTTAAACATGACTCAAAAGCTGCATAGCTTTTCCACTCTTTCATTGTTTTCCCTCCTAAACCAGTCCCTCACGATTCATGGTCATTTTTTATTCTGTCTTTATTTCCTACTTTCCCTCCTAGCTTCATACAAATAAAGCAAAGAAAAAAAAAATTGCTGAGCCTCTTTTTCTAGGCTGTGAAACTGTAGAACAGCATACCTGGATTGCTGCTGAGGTAAATAACACAATTTCTTATGGTTCATGAAAGTGATTCTTAAATTTTGAATGAGACAGCTTTGTGATGCAGAAAGCTGAGACTGCCAGTTACTCAACCAAAGCCTCTGCTTCCCAACAGGGAGCAGTCAGGGAGAAAGGAGAACACCTAGTAGACTATGTGTATACAGACAAGGCTCCTTCTGGAAATTAAATGGTTTATCTAAAGTTATCAGACTGCTGACTGCTCTTTTAAAGAAGTACTTCAGGGCTGGGGAAAGAACTGCAGTTCTATTTGTCAGATCCAATGGAAGAAAGATCCTGGAATTTATTATCCTATATGTAATTTCTATATTTAGCAAAATACTGAAACCAGGATTTATGAAATAAACAAACCTGTTTCCGGAAGATGATGGCAGCTCTATGCCTTTAGCAGTAGTGGCAGCACAGTAAATGTATCTCACCAGAAAATCTTTAATTTTATAGGACAATAAAATTAGTGAATGAAAGCAAAAAGAGGTATAATGGATCTGGGTTTTAACAAGCACATGAATTGGTATCTCATTAAATCTTACCTGAGAAAAGCATAATTGTATTTTGCTGGCAAAAGACATGTAGAGAATAAAAGGAAAAGAATAAGAGAGAGAATCTTGTGACCATGGCTGGAGATTTGACCAAGATGGGGTGACATGATGCTCAGGGCCTCAGCCAGTGGGTTTTAAGTCCTTGCTTTGCCACAGACTTTACAAGGGCACATCACTTCCCTTCTGTGTTTTTTTCACATCACTTCTTTTCTTGGTTTGCCATAATTAAATGAAAAATGGTACTATTGTCCTTCCTGCTTGTGAGAAGGATGGCATTTAACACTGAGAGGTTCCATGAACTGTGGGAGTGCAGACCATGCAATAGTATCAGATTTTTCCACTGCCATAGGAACAATTGTAACAAGTTATCAATTTTTCATCATTTCAGGCTTCATGCACAAGGTGGGCAGACTCTTGATTTGCCTAGGATTGTGTGTGAAGACAAAATAGATTTAACCGGTGTTTGGAAATTTCCTATAATGACAGCAAGAGAGAAAAAAAGTCTTTTGCTTTTCCTTCATCCTAGAAATGGGTAAGAGGAGCTCTTTAGGGAGGCTGTGCAGCAAAAATTCAGAATTGTGGCCATGTCATTTAGTGTTTGCTTGGCTTCCTGGTGGTTTTGAATGAAGGGGATTGGCTTCTCTGTCCCTCAGCAGCCTGGGGACACTGCTGTTCCTGGGCCCAGGGGCATTTGCTATGCCCACTCCCCTGAACACATATGCTAGCCAGAGAGATTGTCTCAAACATAGGCTGGGTAGCTCTTTCTCACACACTCTTCTGTATCAAACACTTCCCACCTTGAAAACTTCCTTGGTTAACTGCTAATTTCAAAATCATCATTAATGTATTTGTGCAGGGATTTTGGAATTTAATTAGCCTCTTTTGAACTGTTCTTAGAATGTTTGTCTAGAGAAACAGAAAATCCCTCCATGGCTTGTTTGCTTTCTCCATTTGCTGGCTTTCACTGGAAGGGAAAGATATCAGCTAGCTTTGCAGGGCTGCATCCTCTTGGTGCCACTGATGCTGCAGCTGAGGATAAGCCACAGGCTCTGCAGAGGGAGCAGCTGCTTTTGGGTTGCATCAAGGCCCCTCCCAGCCACAGGTGGTTCATGTTGGCACAGGCTGGGCTGCTGAGCATGGCAAAACTCAACCAGCTGGTGACAAGGGGCTGTCCAGGGTCCCAGCACACAGCTTGCTCTTGCTCCTGACCCAGGCATGTTTGCACCCGGACACATGTGCTGGCTGAACTGGGCTCCTGTTTCCCTCTTCATTACTTTCCCTTGGGAAATTCAAATTCCTGAGTGGATCTCACTTCCAGGGGCCAACTGGCATTGTGTGATTTTCATCTCACTTTTTGAAAGCACCATGTTCAGGGCAGCACTTATGCCACACCCCATCCAGAACAGGTTGCAGGCTGTGCGTGTTCATGTATGCAAATCTGCCAGCTCTCAGTTTTCATTTTGAAGGCTAGTTTAAGTTGAATTTTCTTTTGTCTAATCCTACTTTGAGAAGCCAGGCTGGGCAGAGTAGGACAGGGTTTTTGGTGTCCCCTGCTGCTCCAGGAGCACATGCACTCTCCTTCTCTTTGGCAACCACAGTGGTTATGACCACTGCCTCTGGTAGTGTTGTATTGGTCCCAAACTGAGGAAGGAGGACTAACTTAAACACTTGATAGTTCTGATTTCTAAATTAAACAGCCTGCCATATGTGCAGCCCTGTTACTACATTTATGCCAGCAGTTAGCAGAGAGCACCAGCCAAGCTGGAGGGGCTTTGCAGCTGCAGCTTGTGCCTGTACTGCTGCTGCTGTGAGCACACAGATGTTTCTTTGCCCTTTCCCTAAATGGAGCCCTGTAGACATTTCTCCTGTGGAAACAAAAGCACTTGTACTCATAGGGCTTTCTGGACACTCTTCAGCCATTGCTTTTTAAACGTGTCCTGATGCTCCCTGGTGAACCACAGCTCCCTAGAATGGGTGGAAGGATTCAGGGATTGGATCAAACCCACGAGACAGTGCAGCAAGACAGAAATGAAGGCTCCAGCCCCAGTGCTCAAGCAGGGACAGCGAGTGAGCTGCAGGGGCTTCCTTGAGGAAATGGTGGGTGCTCACCCAAAGAAGTCACCTTGAGGGCCATGCATGGCCCTGAATTTCCTGGATTGCCTGAGCTGTTCAGTGAATTAGGGGGTTGGGATACCTTTCTTCTACCATTTGTTTCATAGGAACTCAGTTAGCACTATGCAGATTTATTTGGAATCTAGGAGAGAGGAAATAAGATGAATAAGCAGTGGATAAAAGCCAAAGTGAAATGTCCTGAAGTGGAAGGACTGGGCCCTTGTTTTTTGGATGAGGGCAGACTGAAGGATGAGATACTGGTTATTATTTTGGTCCAGGTAACATTCCTCTGTGATCTTAGACATGTTGCTTGACTTCGTTTGCTAGCAGGAAATCTGGCTTGCCTAGCAGAAGGATTAAGAGATGGAATGAATATTTAGCACTAACTAACCAAGAGTGTTTGGGTGAAACTGAAATATTTTGACATATTAGATCTGATTTTGCCAACTGACTTGGAGACTTAAAGGCGCTTTTGTTTGGTGTTGAGCAAGCGTTACTGCAAAGCATTAGCAGCAGTGTTTGGGTAGGGTTGCATGAGCTTGTTGAGTAGGTGGCAGGAGAGGGTTTGTTTTTCATTTGCTTGGGTTTTTTATTTAAAACAACTGGAATCTTTGGGGATTTCTTTCTTGTGGAATGGAGCTATATGGATCTGGCATCTGTATGTAATAAAAGTAGATAGTATCTCTGACCCTTAGGGCAATGTCAGATTGAGAAGCCTATATCAATTAGATCAGGAAAAAACAAACTAGTTAAGTTTCTGTGCCTGTTGCACTCTCTCCTCTAAGGATGCATGAATGATTTTAGATTACAGGGACACCTCAGAGCACCTGGGGTGACCTATGTACATCAAAACACTATGTACTAACCTGTCTCTTTTGCAGAGAGGCACTAGTTTTGTACTAACCCTGCAACTTTTGGAGATCATCTTCCATACCTGATCATCATTTCAGTTTCCTTAAACTGTCTAGAGCTAGTTCTTGTTTAACAGTAACAGCTGCATGAGACTTGCATGCATAGATTGGTTTTCATTTTGGAACTACCCCACAACATGTAAATTCTTAGAAATTGCATTGATGTACAGAGCAAAATGAAATACTGACAGGCCACTTTACTTAAAATCTTGTCTCCACTTTTTTGGGGGTGGGGCATGGTTTTTCTCAATCTACTTCCTTCTTCACCTTGTTTATAGGGAGCCAAGGAGGAGGCTTGTTGGACTGATTGCTGTTGTTTATTAAGCTTGCTTCTTTTAGGAAGATTTTCAAGTCCACTGTGGCCAACACAGGGAAATGCCTTCCTATGTTCCACCTCTGCTCAGAGGGCAGGAGTCTGGCATACACAAACAAACAAGAAAACCTTGGGAATAATCCTTTTTTGAAAAGAGACAGACCAGACTCACAGCATTTGAAGCTTTCTGGAACCAGGGGCCATAATTTCTGTGGATTCACAGAACCGTACTTAAAACAGTGTTTGCCCTTGCAGGCAAAAGGAGCCCTTATGTTTACTGTTTAACTTGTGAATAGTTCCAGATAAATTACTTAAAATTCTCAGGTGTCTGGATAGCATGGAGTATTGGGAAAGGAGAAGATATTCTTCTGTGCCAGAGGCAGCATGGGCAGCAGGCAAGTGAGCTGGCTCATCTCTTTGGCTTGTTGCCTTGAGAGGGTCAGACTTCCTGCTCAGTTTCTGCATTCCAACAGTACCATTTGCCAGTGTTATTAGTAGTGATACATTATAAATTATTAACATTTGGAAAAGGCTTGGATTTATTTGCAAAGAGCTGTTCTGGGCAAAAGAAGGATGAAGAGTTTTTTGGTTTGGTTTGTGTTAGGTTTTTTAATTGGTTTTGGTCTGGTGTTTTAATGTTTTCTTTTAATTCCCGCCCCCTCCCCCCTTTTTTTTTTTTTTAAATTTAGTCAGCTAAGTTTGAGTCCATATTTTGACTCATATTTTAAACAACAGCGTCAAGGAACTCACTATTTCTGGCAGCAGGGTACTTGGCCCTCTCCTCTTTGCTGTGCTCTCTGCCTCCCTTCTGAAAGGTAATCTGGGATGTATTGATCCCAGCTTTTAGGACTTGTTTTATTTCTGAACCCAGATTGCAGTATAAAGTACAAACACCATTTAAAAAGGGAAGATCTATATTAGAATGACAAAGAGAATAAATTAAAGCACTGTCCTGTTTCTAATGATCTGCAGGCAGTCATTAAGGAGGGAATGCCCATTGTTGTCTACCTGAATGACATTTTAGAGTCTCCAGTATCAGGGGACTTCAGTGAGGGCAGTATTGATTTTTGTTCCTACATTAAACTTCTAGCTTTGCAAATGGTTTTCTTTGAAATCATTAACATTGCAATGTGCAGCATGAGGGTGAAATAGCTCTGCTGTTGAGCAGGAACCACCTCTGATCACTTCCTTCTTCCCTTCCTCTGTTGAACCATCATTCAGCTGATGCACCTGCAGGAGAGTGAGGAGAAAAGGAAGTGAAGTTGCAAGCCAGGACAGCCTTGGAACTGGGTGAGGAAGACAAATTTTTCAAGAAGTTGGCCATTTTTTTAAGCTTTCTTAGTGGTTGTGAGCCTAAGGTGGGAGAATTGGAACACAGTCGAGGGCTGTGTCTGAATCCTCTGGGTGGTACCCAACTGTGGGTGTGGGGAGACTGTAACAGCTCAGTGGGGGCCCAGAGTTGCCCTCAGCATGTTTATTTCTGCTTGAACAAAGAATCTTAGGTAAATTCAGCTATCAGGCAAGCTCAGATTTTCCCACCTCAAGATTGAAAACAGTTACGTTGTGACAGGGAAACATTGGAGGTCTGTTACTAACATTGGATTGAGGTTTGCACCAGGTGGGTCAGACCTTGCTTGTTAGAGGATTAGCACAGCTGAATCAATAAATCAAGATGGTTATGGTTGTTTCAGATTTATCCATATACTTGTTTGATGGGATCTGCTTGCAGACAGGAGCATGTCACTGCAGACACAGCTATGCTGCTTGAAGCAGCTCACTCTCTCTCTTCCTTCCTTCTGTTACTCTTCCCTCTTCATACCTGGCTTCCTACTTTAAGGGCTGACCATCACCCCAGAGGAGTGGGAAGGCTGCTGCAATATAGGTGGATGCTGTGAAACTGTCATCCTCTGGAAAAGATTGCAGAGACACTCACTGGTATGCCCAGGCAGGGTGGGGATTATTCTACAGGGGAATGGCCTCTCAGTTGTATTGAGGGGGAAGGATGTGTATGTCTTTTGCTTTTCTCTGTGTGCATGAGCCCAAGGACCTGAGTTCTTCAAATCTAATGATGCTGTTAATTTCAGGACAGGACAAGGAGCTTTTTGCCTTTAACACTCCTGACTTTGCTGCCACGGTGAGTTCCTGGGAGACAGGGATGTCTGTCTTTCCTGTTACAGAAAGGACGGGGATGTGATGTGGTCACTGAAGTGACAAGTGTCCAAGTCCTAGTGGCTTTTGTATCACCATGGTTATTTTAATGTCAGTTCATGGGAAGGAGGGCTGGAAAGGACATGGAGATATTGTCTAGTGCTTTCTGCTGCCCCAAGACAGAGTCAACTTGTTCAAAGGTTTGTTTTGGTGCAGCATTGCACAGGATGGGCTCTGCTGCTCTCAGCATGGCTTGTCCTACTCCCACCAGACCCAGTTGGACCCCTCCTCTGCAGTGTAGGTCGTTGTTGCTCATGTAGGAAACTGCAGCTCTCTCTTCTCCCTGCACTGCACAGCCCTTTTGGGGAATTCTGCCATGCCAGTGCCCAGTTTATTTGCAGTAGCAGGTAAAGACAACCCTTCCCAGTGCTCTGGAGTCATTCTGTTAGGTCTTCTGCATTGTGATCCTTCATCTAAACCAGCAACTCACACACACAAATAGTGTGTGTAGGGCTGGAGCATTTGTAACAACTTGATTTGTGCTTTGATTTAGTTTTTAATATCTTGTTCTGCATCATGTCTCCATCAAGACAGCTCAAATAACAGGCAATTGTTTCCATGGCTAGAAAGTTTCCTAGGTTTGCTGTTAGTGAGTGTGCTTCAGGAAGAGACCAGCCTCCCACCCTAGCAAGCAGCAGAGAAAAATTTTCTTTTCTGTGATCTCCTCCCTCCCCCAGTCCACTAGTGCATCAAAACCTTGAGTTTTGTGTAAAGTTGTTAAATAAGCTTCTAGGCAAAATAAAAGATCAAAAGGGGTCTAATTAGCTGCAGTCTGCTTAGGAATTGTGGTTGTTTACCTAGTTTTATAAATTGACACTTTTAACATTAGAACTCAAAGCAAAAGTGATGTTATTATTCCCTTATTTGAAGCATAGGTTTAATGTCTTTATTGAAAATTGAGTATTTCTGTGGCATCTCAAGATGCTTTACTCTATCAAATCTGGAGAAGTAATTTTTGGTTTTGGATTGTAATGTGGTATAAATGATAAGGGCCTGTTTCAGAAATCTTTTTTTTTTGTCCTCCCCCCCACTGGCAGCCTGATGAGAAAGCTTTGCAGTCACCGCACAATAACCCTGAAGATAATCTAGGGTTTGAGTCTTTGTGAAGCTGCTCACTCTAATACAAGGGATAGAGTGAGATTTCTGAGCTCTTAGTTAGGGTGCCCAAAGCCAGCTTGTTTTCACAGGATTTTTAGTTCTTTTCATATCTCTTACCAGTTGTAGGATGCCAAGGCAAAAATATACTTCTCCTATAACCTTTCTGTGCTGTGATCATGTCTCTGGGAGTACTATGTGCCTAATTTAAATCTCAGAGAGGGTAGCAGGTAGTTGAATGGAGAACATCTGGTGACTAAAGAAAAGGAGGAATGAGAGAGAAATGAGTTCTGTAATAAATTTTTCAATTTTGCTCTGATATGACCTGATCATGTGTCTTGTTTTCCAGTCTCTGATCATTTAGACATACCATGCATGAGTCAGTTTCACATTCCAGCCTCACTAAGTTTCACCTCAGAAACTTGGAGCAGCATGGATAGAAGAGGGGAGGGTCCTCATGAAGTTGTGTTAGGGCTTGGATAGGTTACGAATTTTATTTATACTGAGGCAGGATTCACAGGCTCCATTTAGAACCAAAGGTTGATGGTGCTGGTATTTTACTAATGCAGAGGAAGTCGTGGTGCCTGCCCTAAGACCTTACCATCCATCGAGACAAATGGCAAATAGAGGATTTGTGTGAGGGTGATTGCAGGAAAGAGTCAGTCCCTCAGTGAATTTTCAACTTTTTTTTTTTTTTTTTTTTTTTTTTTTTTTTTTTTTTTTTGTGTTTATCTAAAAGTTCATGAGGTGGGTCTCTTTGATCTGAGAACTGTCTTTTGTAATTTCAACTGCTCCCTGGATTGTGTCAGAAATACTGTGAGTGGGGTTTCCCTGGGGTTTTTGCACAGCCCAGGTTTTAGCTGGGCTGGGAGGGACATGAGGCAAGATTTATACATCAGAACAGAACTTGCAGTAAAGAAATTATTTTTGGCATATTTTACACTGTCCTAATTCAAAAGCTCAGTTCTTGATGATCATTCTGGGCAAGGTTCAAGGTCCCATTTGCTCTTGGCTCGTCTCAGATGCTGGAGAAAACTTTCATGATGGGAGACAGGTCCTTTTCCTTCAAAAACAGAATTTCTCAGTAGATGGTAGAATTGGATAAGAGCTTCTTTCAGAAACCTGAAGGGATTTGCTTGAATTTTTCCAACTGTGCTTCTCTGATGGAGTGTGGTGATTAGGGGAGAGCTTTTCAAGTGTCCCTGTGAGAGTCTGAGCACCGTCTGGCTACTTGCATCTGTGGGTAATTAGAGCTCACCAAATTAAAAGCTTGGTACATCCATATATTCTATAAAGGTTTCCCTGAGAGAATGGGCATTTATCCTTTAGTAATTTTCAATCTTTTCATTGGCTAGTAAAGAGACATTGGTTTCTAAGCCTGAGACAGATTCTTTGTGGAAAAAGTTCAATTATTCTATATGCTCTATATGGACTGTGTTGTCATACAGCATAAGCATAGTCCAAGGCCATTTCCCATTTGCTCCTTACAAGATTCCCAGTAGCTTCAGTAGGAAGAGACAGAGCCCAAGAGCAGCTCTGTGAGAGCTGCAGAGAGCCATACAGCAGTCATGCATCTACTGCAGAGAGCCATGGATACAGTTTAGTGGATAATGTAACATAAGGCTGCTGTGAAGGGGAGTTTGACCCCTTTGTCCCACCCAGAGCAAGAGGAGATGATGGTTGTCCCTGGCTGTGTGTTGGGTCAAGCACTCAAACGTTGTGGAGCTGCTCTGTGCTGTCAAACTCGTTGCTGGGAGTGTTTGTGTCATGCAGAGCATCACCCCTGGGAACCTGAGTTTGAACAGCACAGAGCAGCTTGCATCTGGCTGTTCCACTGCCATAGTGGTCATTAAATAACACTTCAGTGTTTTAGAGCTCAGTAATTTAAGTATCAAATAAAGATTTTTATTTTTTTTAATTGAATTTAGCTTAATCATCTGTTTGTGTGGCTGAGTTGAGTAGGAGCACTGAAAGTCTGCAGAATTCCCAAAATACACTAGAGTGAAAGTCCTTATCATTTCATATATTATACAAATCAGGTAACTGGACTAATAGGTTTGTGATCTGCAACTGAGGGACATGAATGTGTGCATATGTTAGAGGCAGGAAACCAGCTCTTCCACCAGAATATGCTTCTTGGGTGAGGTGAATGCAATCTACACTTTTTATTTCATGTTCCCCACATAGCTTACACCAACATGCCTACTCTAAAAGTTTCATTTAGACATATGTGATTTTTCCTTTTTTTGCTTACTCCTCAAGAACATGCAAGTCTTGTAAATTTCCATTATTGTTTAACCCCTTAGAAAGTCATCCAAACTGGCCAATACACTGTACAGCTGTCCCTTGAATCCACTATATTGCCTCTAGAGAATGCCTGGTGCTTCAATGTCAGTCTGGGAATTTCCAGGTTGTAGATCACCAGGCAGGTAATAAAGAGAGAAATTCTTATCTGAATATGAGGTTACAACTGCACATTATGGAGCTGGATTAAACATGTTGTTATATGTATTATTGCCATGTTTTGACTACCTACAAATTAGAGCATTAATCATGTAATTACATAACATATGATTACCTAAAAATGCTCCCTCTTCAAATGGCTGTTGCAAATTTGTCATCTGCTTATTATGATTGATTAAATATGTTGCAACTGGGTTATAATCTTCATTAGTTTCACAGAATAAATCCAAAACCAAGGATAACCCTTTTTGTTTTCACCAAAACAATCAGTCATGGGTGTGGATGTATGTTTCCTTCAGCAAAAGAAGTCTTGGTCCTAAACTCACTTCCAGTATTTTTGATTTTTGAGGGTTTCCTAGGTTTCAAGAATAAGCCTCTCAGGAGCAACAATAGCAGCATACAGAAAACAGGGATTTGAAAAATAATATTAACTTCTATAATTTATAAACTTGATTTCAGATTCCTTTCTTTTCACCATTTTGTTTTCAGAAGCATTCATCAGAGCACTGGGTTTTAATTTCCTATTAACTAACGAATTTTAGAATCAGACAAGATTCATTTCTGATTACTGCTGGACAAGTCTTTTATTAGATGGAGTAACATGGCTGGAGAGTTCAGGCAAACTTTGAGGTACATGAGCCCTCCAAATCTGAACCAGAAGCTGTCAGTGCTAAGCGTATGCTGAATAAGCAGCTGCTTGGGGTTAGATATGTGTGAATTAGAACATCTCAGTGAGGGGAAGATGGTGAGAGTAGGTATCTCTAGGTCATAACAGTGACTGGGAAATGTTGCCAGATGATTTGTAAGCATGGTCTGGTACGCAGCTGAAGGGTGGCAGAATTGTACAAGGAGGAGTCTTCTTGTGCCTTAAGTATGAGAGGTGTTTCTCTTGACTGATCTAGTAACAACACAAATGCAAAAGTTCTTAGTTCATGCTTAGGAGTGTGTGTCCTTCTGAGACTGCTCAAATGTGCTTCAAATTTTCTTCCCTATTAATCTCTGTGGGCTTTTGCAGAGCTCTGGAGAAAAGGCTTCTATGTTTACAGCTCTTTTTGCTCTGACACAGGCAGAGTAATCTTCAACATGGAAGCTCAGATCCTGTCCCTGGGGTTTCAAGCTCATGGAGAAGGTCGTATATGACTGACAATGGGGAGCTAGTGAGATCTGCTGTTCTGGGTTTGTCAATTATTAGCCTAGTCTGACAAAGGTTCTACCATGAGCATTGTGGTAACTTCTTAAAGTTGATTGGGAGCTATTAAAGAGTGATAAAAATCAGATATTTCTGACCATGGTGATCAAAGGAGGAATTCAGTGATAGTACAATAGGTGCTATTAAAGAGTGATAAAAATCAGATATTTCTGACCATGGTGATCAAAGGAGGAATTCAGTGATAGTACAATAGGTGCTTGGAATTCTCTGGGCATTGCCATCAGTATTGTTTAATGACCCAATGCTATGACTATGTTGGGTAAATAGCAGCTTTGGCAGGTATATAGAAAATAAATTCTTAGGACTCAGGGGTTTCAGAGCAATGACATAATTCATTGCAAACTGCCCACTGTCTTGGACACTGGTGGTTGCCATATTGTGATTGTCAGCCAGAAGGCTGACCCCACTTCCAGAATCCTGACTTATTCAGAAACCTGCAGATTTCCTCTCTCAGGTTTCACACACATTGCTTGTGGTCTAAAGGCAACAGTTCCACCAGATGAGCTGTCAAAGCTTCCTTTCTGTCTGAGGTCATACATACACGTTAGAAGCTGGTGTCAGATGAATTTTGCTTGATAGGATTCTGAAATATCCTCCTCCTTTAAGAATGAGGGTAATTTAATGGTGCTGCCCTAATGTAGGAATATACTGATTGGGAAGTACAAATTGTCCTCTCTGTCACACTGAAAGACTTCAGCAGCCTGTGCTAAGAATTTGGGAGCTTAGCACATGGAAAGTGTTGTGCCGGCAGCTCAGTGAGTGGAGGTGCAACGTCCCATGGAATTCCTAAAAGTTTTTTTACCCTCATTATCTTTGACTCAAACCTTGTGGGCAAACTCACACTGCTTGGAGTGCAGAGTGGTGGCTGGGGGGATGTTGGCTTCCTGCATCTCAGTCCTTTGATGCCTTGAGTTCCCCAGATTCTCTGAACCTGCCATGCATTGGAGCTGTGTGAATCTCCTTGTTCTTGCTGACCAACAACCAGCAATTTCCCAGGCATCAAGTACATGTGTGTGTGGTATTGACTGTTTGGGACTATTGAATATACTTTGGGACTATTGTTTAAGGCTTCAAACCATGGAAGGAGACTAGGAGTCTGTTTATATGACACTAAATATCACTGGCTATTTTTATAGATTACATTAAAGAAAATCAAAAAGAATATTTAGATTGTGAAATCAGGACTTTGAAAAATATTTTTTCTGCCTATCACAAATCATTACAGAGTATATGCAAATTGATTTTTCAAGAGATCATAGCTTGGCCAAAGGTGCATTACTCTTCCTGTAAAAAATTATTCCCTGGCATCATTGTGACCTTCCTGCCAAAATTTAAAGTAGAGCTCCAAATGATACCACTGAGACTATTCAACCAAGACCTTGGATGAGTTATCAGTTGTTTGTTTGGTTTTTTTTTTTAAACTGGGGTAAAAAGCTTTCCTGTAGTGGATGAATTACATTAGCTGAAATTTTCACCCTGAATTCCAGCAGGGCAGACAACCACCGTCAAAAGCTTTAATTAAAAAGATTAAAGTGTTGCAAAATTCAAAGCAACCTGAGTCTTATAATAGTGAGTTTTGTACAATGTGGTCAGCATATCAAAGGGAAATACTTTTTTCTGTCTGTTTTGATTTTGATGTCATTCTATCAAACATTTCATTGGTGGACACAGCATTAGCTCCAAACTCATTTTGAAGAAATGAACATTAGTCAGACATAAACAATTGGGCTGGGGGCGGCTTAGATGAGTGCCAAATGGTGGGAGAGATTTTTAAAAAGGGGCTTTGCAAACTGTGTCCCTGCGTGAAAATAATTGTTGCAGAGCAGAAAACAGACCTTGAAATGGTCTCTGGTGAAAGGAACATAGCTTGTATAGCACAAGGGAGTTTGCCTACATACCAGCCTTGAGCCAGGTATACACGTGCTTGGGAAAAGGAGGTCAGGTTGGGACCAATGCAGGTCTGGCATCTGAGTGAGCTGGAGAGAGGGTGGTGGACTTTGACAGTATGGTGCGGCTGAGTGGTGGCTTGATCCAAAGTCCTGCCAATCTGCTCTCCTGGGGAAACAGCCAGGTAATGTTCTGATGGCTTAGAGGCAATTTATGAAGTTTAACTGGAGGTTAGGAGGTGAAATTGGCCCCCATGCAAGTGGGTCAAAATGCTAATATGTACGTATGCAAAAACTCTGCAGGCAGGCAGGAAGCTTCTTGAAAAAACAGGCTTACAGTGACCAGACCTCAGACACCATCAAATAACCTTTACTAATTCTTGGCCATTGCCCCTGCAGAGTATGGCAGGCCAGAGAGGCAGGTGTGACTTACTCAAGGTCTTATCTTGAGTCAGGGCACAGCTGAAGGTTCATTCCCAGGTCCATGGTCTCACTGCTGGAACAGGCTGCCTGGAATTACTGGCAATATGTTTGGTTTTAATCTTTGCACTGTTCTCCAGTGAAGTTCTCCAGGCTGAAGCACCTGGAATTTATCTCCAAAATATTTTAGAGGGGAAAAGTGATCATAAAACTAAAGCTTTGGGCTATGCGTGCTTCTTTTCAGGCTCCTAATATGTTTGAAAGGGGTGTTAGTAACCTGCCTCCTTTATTTTTTGACAAGTAAAGTAATTTAGAAAAATAAACCGCAAAAATCTCCAAACCATCTTAATCCCTTACACTGAGTGTGTATCAGTTTTAGCTTAACTCAACCCACATTGCAGGAATTTTAGGAGGCATTTTATGTTTGTTAGAATAAGTTTGGGTCTCTTATTTCTCTTATGACTATGTCACAGACTGGGGCCAGAGCTGTGGCAGCAAAGTCCTGCCGTTGGTGGTAAAAGAGAGAAAGCTGCTCAGCCCCAGTTTCAGGTTTGCTTTGCCTCTGCAGAAGGGCTGAGCCTCCAGTTCCTGTGCATCTCCTGACACAAAACCCTGTGTTTCCTCTCCGGTGTCTCTGGAGCCTTGTAAGACCCTTCCTCTTCCCAGCATATTGACTTGCAGCGGTCTCAAGCTGACTGGCAGCAAATTGCTGCTCCTGAGTCTGCCCTTGGGTTTTTTCCAAGCAGAAGGAAAAGGCTGAAAGTTCCTGATTTCTGCAGTCACAACTGTCCCAGTGAGCTCATATCTGCCCTGTTGAGAGATGCTGGCACCCTCTGAGTGGGGTGAGAGCATGAATGGAGCTGGGGAGCACCAGTGTCAGGTGGGCATCATTCCTGCCTTTACCAGCCTGACAGGAATAGACAGGGACAAAGGTAAGCTCGAGGCATGAAAAGGTTGCTTGTTGCAGCGTTTCATGGCCAGTGAGCATGACCAGCCTTCAGGGCTAATTACCAAAGGAGAGAGAAGTATGTTCTTGTCAACAGACCTACAGGGTTACTATTTAATGAAGCAGATATGCAGGTAACTTGTTCAGTGAGCAAGTGACTGACTTGTGTCCACAAGGATGTAGGTGTGTGTGACAGGACACTTCATGTGGCTTTCGGCCCCTGTCTTCTCTCTAAGTGCACAACACTCAGCAGTGGCAATCTGTATTCCATTTCCCTCTTCTTCACTTTTTCCCCTCTACCTTCTCTGCTCTCCTTTTACCTTTTTTCTCTACTATTGTATTTTTTTCAACCCTATCACTTCTTGTTTATTCCATCCTGTCATTTCATTGCTCTCCACCTTATTTTTCCTCTTCTTTTTTTTAATTACTGATGCTAAACAGCATTGAACAGTGGTGTCAACACTATTTCATCAGGCCTGCCCAAGTTCCTGCCAGTGGTTTATGGAGCATGTGTGAGCTGGGAACCGCCAGTATATGCTGTGTGCTTGCATCAGGGTCCCCCGCCGATCTCAGTTTCTCTGCACATCTGTCAAGTGTTACTTGTCCTTTTCTTGGGATAGCCTGTGGAGGTGTGCAGAGGGTTGTGAGCTGTGCCAAACCCTGATGGTCTGCTGGCAGGGTTACAGCCAGCGTGAGGATGCCTGAAGTCTGCAAGAATCTCTTTGTATTGCTGTATAGTCAAAGCCAAAAAGTTACATGTGTGTTAATTGGGTGTCTGTGTTGGTCTCTGTAAGAAAGATGGGACAAAATATGCAGGAATTAATCAAATGGTGATTTTTTTTTCTGCCCAAGTCAGTGGGTATGAGCAGATTCAATGGCTTTTTCTGACTCTTTAACTTGTACTGTGAATTCATACAATTTAGTCCATCCAGCATCACCTCTCAGACTTGTCCTGACTTCTAGACTGGAGTAGTGTCTTGGGTTATGGAACCAAAAAAAAAAAAAGTGTATTCTATTTCATCTGTTGAAAGCAGTTGGGGAAATGTATTTTTCTTTTTTCCTTTGTCTCTTGTAACTACGGGGGGAGGGGGGTGGAT
>VZUI01059019.1:0-14750 GCA_013401135.1 Cettia cetti
CCTTCCTTCCTTCCTTCCTTCCTTCCTTCCTTCCTTCCTTCCTTCCCCCTCCATCCCAGGGTGCTCCAAGCCCTGTCCAGCCTGGCCTTTGGCTATTCCAGGGATGGGTCAGCCATGGATTTTTGGGAACGCTGTTCCCAAGATCTCACAGGTCGGTGTTAGGGAATCCCTGGGGTCGCTCAGGTGCTGTCCCACCCCTCCATGGACACCTGTAGGGTTGTGTTCCTCAAGCACCTTCTCTCTGCTGGTCCCAAGCAGAGCCTGGCTGGTGGCTCCCAGTCCACACTGGGGGATTTTGGTCCCTGATTTTGGTCCCTGATGGAAAGCCTGGTGCTGCAGAGGGAGCTGAGGCTGGACAGTCGCTCCTTTGTTCCTGCTCTGGCCTGGAGCAGGGGCTGGGATGACTCAGTGAAGTGATCTCTGTTTGCTCTGTGTGTGGGAAGAGTCCATGGGGCCGCAGACTGGGACAGATTACCCAGGTGAGAGGGTTCTGCTTCCCCTTTCTTGTTTGCCAGGACAAAAACCACCACGTGCCCTTGGCTGCTCTCCCTGAATTCCTGAGAGGGATCAGAGAGGAGCTCAGGGGCCTGACTGAGGCAGCCGGGGATGAAGCAGGTGCTAGACCTTCCATGGTGTCCTGAAGGAACTGTGTGTCCTCCTAGCTTTGTCCAAAACTGGGACACATGGGAAAAGTGGGGGTGAAAGAGGAAGAGGATGGGCAGAATCATGGAATAATTGGGGTTGGAGTGACATTAAAGCCCAGCCAGTGCCACTCCACTGTGCCAGGTGCTCCTGTCCAGCCGGGCCAGATTCACCTCATGGAGGCCGAGGGTTGGATCCACCCAGGTGAGGCTCACCTGCAGAGCTGCTCCCGCCCTGGCCCAGCACAGCGAGGAGCTGGAGCTGCTGCAGAGAGCCCAGAGGAGGCTCCAGGATGATCAGAGGGATGGAGCAGCTCTGCTGGGAGGAAAGGCTGGGATGGTCCAGCCTGGAGAGGAGAAGCTTTGGGGTGGCCTCAGTGTGGCCTTGCAGGATTAACTGTAGGGGCCTACAGGAAGAGGAGACACCGTTGACAAGGCAGGAGAAGGGGAGATGACTTCAAACTGACAGAAAGTAGGTTTAGAGGCAACATTTGGAAGAAATCCCTCCCTGTGAGGGTGAGGAGGGGCTGGGATGGAATTCCCAGAGGAGCTGTGGCTGCTCCATCCCTGGCAGTGCCCAAGGCCAGGCTGGAGCAGCCTGGGAGCTGTCCCTGCTCATGGCAGGGGTTTGGAGTTTGATGTTCAAAGTCCCTTCCAATCCAGGCCATTCCACGATTCTGGGTTTCCCCACAGCCCTCTGAGAGTGGAGCCCTGTGCGTGGCCAGCAGAGCCCTGGTGGATCCCAGCCAGCAGAGAATTGTGCTCAGCCCCACGTAGGACCAGGCAGAATTCCCCGTCCCCTGGGAAAAGGGAGCCAACCCTCACGTAGGACCAGGATAAACAACACCAAAAGCAACACCTGCTAGGGAAAAAAAGAAAAAAAAAAGCTCCTTAATTCACAATGATCTGCTTTGTCACTCGTGCCGTGGAGAACATTAAACAGCTCGGACGTGTGCACACAATTACACAACAGGGGCCACGGCCAGAAATGGGGCTGCAGGTGTGTTCTGAGGAGAATTAACCTTCAAAAAAATCACTTTAATCGAGTTAAGAGCTAACAAGAAGTTCAGGGCTCTTGAGAAATGCATGGCAAGGTCCCGTGCCTTCAGTTAACTCCCTGCAGCCTGCAGCGGTTGGAGCTGCAAGGCCTCCATCACCCTGGGGCAGGATAATTAAGCAAAACACAGCTAATGAAGGGGGAAGATGAAGTAAGTGATTTTTGGTCCTACATTTCAAAGAAAAGGGAAGGAAGGAAGGAAGCCACACGCTTGTAACACCAAATATGTCTATGATCTTCTCAGGACAAAAAGTGCTGCCGAGATGTAAAATATTTGCGATGAGGTTTCATTAGTCAGGCTCAGATGACAGACTGTGACCTGATTAAATACACAACAAAAACAACTCAGCTGGCACTTACTGAGGTAAGTTCAGTGAGAAAATATTATATTTACTTTACATTAAAGCCTGGTAGTACAAACAGAGCCAGTGCTGCACTTAAGCTGAGGAGCAGGTAATGAACAGCTGGAAGGGAGGGAACCATTGGATCATTTCCTTTAACAAAACCTCAGAAAGTAAAATATTGAGGGCTGGTGGTTGAGGGAAAGGAGGATTATTCACTTTGGGAATGTGTGAGACAACAGAAGCAAGCACAAGGCAA
This sequence comes from Cettia cetti, assembly GCA_013401135.1. Lineage (NCBI taxonomy): Eukaryota > Metazoa > Chordata > Aves > Passeriformes > Sylviidae > Cettia > Cettia cetti. The sequence goes on from VZUI01059019.1 coordinate 2,299, forward strand.
AGCTTTATGTAAAGAAGAGGTTTTAATGAGGAATGGAGCTTATCCAAGAGCGGATCCAAGGTACTGGAAGGCCACAAAAAGTGTTCTGTTGACTCCAATGGGTTTTGGATCACTCTGGAAGTGGAGAGGAAGGGATGGGGCTCCAGGGAGAGGCAGGTTGTGGGGACACTGGAATGCAGCTGGGAAGAGATGCAGGAAGCCAAGGGGAGCAAAGGGCTGGAACACAGAGGTGAAGCCGTGGGCTTTTATTTGTATTCCTGAGAAAAATAACCCACAGGGAGGCTCAGGATGGAGCGTGGAGAAGGGAATGGAGGCAGGAGGAAGGCAGGTGACTGAGCAGGGATGCAATGGAGCCGTGCCTGGCTGTGCAATCCCACATCCCTTCCCCGGCTCCCAGAGGAACAGGATGTGGTGTTGGGGCAGAGCTGCTGAGCTGTGCCGGGGTGGTGGGGGCAGCAGAACCAGGAACAGAACCTGGAGTGGAACCAGGAATGGAACCTGGAGTGGAACCAGGAATGGAACCAGGCACAGAACCAGGAATGGAACCAGGTATGGAACCAGACACAGAACCAGACACAGAACCAGGAATGGAACCACACACAGAACTAAGAATGGAGCCAGGAATGAAACCAGGCACAGAACCAGGCACAGAATCAGGAATGGAACCAAGCACAGAACCAGGCACAGAACCAGGAATGGAACCACACACAGAACTAAGAATGGAGCCAGGAATGAAACCAGGCACAGAACCAGGCACAGAATCAGGAATGGAACCAAGCACAGAACCAGGAATGGAGCCAGGCACAGAACCAGGAACAGAACCAGACACAGCACCAGGCACAGAACCAGGCTTAGAACCAGGCACAGAACTACACACAGAACCAGAAGTGATTCACACCCGGATTTTTCCTGGACTCTGCCAAGTGCCTCACATACAACTCTCCTATTCCTTTCAATCCAGGCAGGAATTGTCCAGATCCTCAGTGTAGGGGCAAAGTTCACCCTTTGCTGCTTCTTTCTTTTAATTGCTCAGAGAGAACCTGGCTTAAAAACACCAATATTCATTTACTAGGAGTTGAGATAAACTTGCCATCCAATTTAACCCCCCCAGGAACATGAAAACTGCTCACATGGACTTTGACCCGTTGTTTAGTGGATTCAAAAAATCCCAAACCAGCTGAGACCTGAGGAGCACCTCTGTGAGCACCTCCAGGGGAAGAAGCCACGATCAGATTATTCCAGAATCGCTGAAGCGAGGACAGGAACATCAAAAGCTTCTCCAGGCACCAAAGGAAATTACATCCCATTCCTTTTCAGGTCTCCCCAAGGCCTTCATCACCTGACATTCCCTCCTTCCTGCCAGCCCTTTGTTGGGATGGAGCTCTGCCCTCCATCCTGCTGCAAAGCTGAGTTTATGAAGAGCATTAGCTCTGGAGATGAGGGGGTCACACATCATTTTCACCTGCGTCATGCAGAGAGAATGAGCTGAGATCAACGCTTGGCCAGCAGCCACTTGTTTTTAAACCAGTTGTTCACAGTTATTTCTCTTAGTTTGTTTGTTTTTTTGTTTTTTATTTTTTTCTTTGGGAGGTGAGGATGCAGTCCAAGAATGCCCAGCTTGTTTTTATTCCTAGAACATTTGAAATGCTGAATTGTTCACCTTTCATCTCCACAGAATTTAAAAGACACCAACCTAAATGTAATGACGTGGCTCCTGTCTGATTTTGAGCAACTCAGATGAGCACCTGGGCAGGGAGACATCCAAATCCTTCAGGAATTCTTTCCCTGGAGGCCTTTCCTAACCCGAGATGGCAACATGAGTTGAAATATTTGACTGAAGTGTCCATAAACAAGCAGCTGCCAAAAATTGTTATCAATTAGCACCATCCTACACTTAATAAAAGCCCAAACCCATCTGTTTGCAGCTCCCAATCTGTCCTAGAAGGTCTGGAGATCCAACAAAAATCTAAGGGGAAAGTTTGGCTTAAAAATGTTCAAAAAATCAGAACTTTTCAATAGAGAAGCAGTTATTTACTAATGCTTGTATGAGAACGATAATGACAGTAAAATTCCCTTGTAGAGTTATATAGATATAGTTATTAATTTATAAATTAACATAAATTATGGCTATATAAATTACTGTGCCATGTGTATTGCTGACACTGCCATATATGAATATTAATTCATACCCAGATGATTCATTCCAGTTCTCTGTGCTCTGTAAGCCCCTATTTTAACCTATGAGAAGTTCACCTTCTCTAAAGCAGCTCTGTATGGACACTTGTGGCCTGACAAATTTTATTACTCCTTTATTACAGCTGACTGAGTCAGTGGGGTCATTTTCTGGCAGAGGATTTTGGAATATTATGGGACAGAGCTCACCTGGATCATTCACTGCTCTGCCTCCTTTCTTTAATCACCTGAGCTCGAAGCAAACATTACTAACAGGGATGAGAGGGCAGCAAAGGCTCTGCTCAGTGTTTATTCTGTCAGTGATTCACACAGCAGATTCAGGGGTAAATACCCAGAATTAAAGCACAGCTTCACCTCCAGCCCTGCTGGCCTGTTTCACCCCAATTTTCCTGGGAACTCTCCCATTCCTTGACATTCTGCTGGTTTCACTTCAGCTTTTATCAGCCAGACCATGAATTGATGGCAATCAGGAGCAGCCCAACCGTTCAGTAGCTCAGTGACAGCTCCAATCTCCACATTTATTGATTTACCAACAAATAAATCCAATGACTTAGTGATTTATTGATTTATTGATGCAATCCATTCTCTTTTCCCCGTTTTTAGGGAAGCCAACCCCAAGCAGAGATCAATCCCCATCCCGATGTTTGGGGCACGACCCGAGCAGCAGGAACTCCCCTTGCTGTAACTCTCTGTGACTTGGCTGTTGTGCAACACCTTGAGCAAACACTTCCTCCTGCAGGAGCAGGAATAAAGCTGAGCCCTTCCCTGCCTCTCACTCAGAGCCCGGAGCAGCTCCCGGGCAGGGCCACGCTGGGAACTCCACATTCCCACCCCACGGAGCCTTGGCCACCCCAGCACAGCCCCGAGCATGAAAATCCTCCTCATTTCTGCCCTTCTGCTGCATTTCCTCCAACAAGGTACTGCACTTTTTTTCTTTTAGTCCTTTATTGGGTTTTGCTATGGATAACGCTGTATGGATTTTTAATTATTAACAGGTAGATAATAGGGAGGAACGGCGAGTTAAAGCCATTGGAAATGGAGTTAGGGATGTTTGGGATTTTCTGTTCAAAGCAATTCTCTGTAATTCTGTATTTACTTGTTTGAAAAGTGGTCATAAATTGTCTAAAGACCCACAACTGGTTGGTTTTGTGAGCCACTAAAGCAATATTTACCCTGCAAGTGAGAGGCCAATTTACCCAATCACACCAATTTATCAGCATTTTGGCCATAAAATAACAGATTTCTGTATGAATTCAATCACAACATTACCTGATTGAAAGTATTGAACACCCTTTATTTATTTGCATACTTCAGGCTTTATTCAAGTGACTCCACATGAGCAGACCCCACTTTTTTTCCACAATTTCCTTCAATTCCTGTCAACAGGGAACGGAATTTTTCAGGGCTTGGCCTGCACGAACATGCACAGGTTTTATATCCATAATTAAAATATAGTTAGCATTCAGGTACAAATCTATAATTTATTTCTTTGCACAAAATATCTAAAAATGTGCATACCATTAAAGTGTTACCTTTTTTACCTTGACAAAACCACAACTTCATTGTCAATAAAATCCTCCCTAATGATTTTTTTTGCTGGTTGAGGCCCTTAGAAAAGAACACAATTATTTGTTCCTTATTACAAATTGTTGTACAAGGCCCAAGGAATTCCTTTCCTCCTTCAAGCTCGAGTCAAAGCCTGAAGGTAGCAAAGACAATGCACTGATTAAAAAACTCCCTCGAAGAAAGGATTCATTCCAAACAAAACCAACCAGTTTTCCTCGAAATTCTGTCTGCATCAGACTGCAGGGAAGGAATGAGTTTAGCCCTGAGCCGCCCTTTAAACCTTGCCTTAACTTGAACCCTCTAGGCTGGAGTTGCACAAAGGGTGTGGAGAGATAAAATTGAAGATCTGTGTTCCAAGAGGCCTGGAATATTCCTGGGATTGCTGCACAAGGACACACTTGAGGCCTGTGGAAAGAAATCTGAAAAACAGTAGATTTTTTTTTTGGAAAATAAATATAATTAGTTGCTTAAAAAAACACATAAACCACTGTTGTAGTAAAGTTGCACGTGGCAGCTGCTCCCAGCACATGCAAGAGCTCAGCTGACACAGGATCCCTCTGCACCAGTAAATCAACATCTTTATCAAGATACAACCAGCTTTGCTCTGCAATTACTTTTGGAAAGGGTCGAATCAAATAAATCAGTGATAAAAGAATGGAGCTGCTTGTTTCACTGCGACAATTTGCATGAGGATGTGCTCTCCTGTTCCAGAGAGAAAATTACAGTAATTGGAGGCCTCTCTCCTGGAAAAACCTGGCCCTGGGGCAGGAATTACCCTGGGAGGTGCTCTGTTCCTTTGTTTTTGTGGGGTTTTGTTGGCTTTTTGGACAGCTTAGGGGTTTTTATTTGGTTGTTTTTGGTTTATTTTCAAATACAGGCCCCCAAGACTTCACCAATTCAGATGAAATTCCCTTTTGTAGGAGATGAAAGAGTTCAGCAGGTTTTAGATACCAACACATCCCTTGTCCCACCCTGTTTTCCCAAAACCTGGCCCCCAGCTGCCAGGATGAACTCCAGGGTGTGCCCACCCCTGCAGGGCAGGCCCCAAAATAACTTCTCTCCTCATTTGCTGAGCTCCAGAGCAAAAACCAAAAAGAAATTCTTTTTATCAGCCTTTCATTTCCTTACCCTGCTCTTTACAGCCACTGCAGACCTTGAGGGATCACTCAAAGGGGTTCTGGGAGTTAAGGAACCTCCTGGATTCCTTGCACCTTCAAGATTTTCCTCATTTCCTGCCTCTCTCCCATTATTTTACCTGGCCATGTCCAAATGCCTCCCCCACCCTTATGCTATCCCTCCTTCAACCCAATTCAAGAGTTGTAATTATTTATTAACGCTGTCTCTTAAAGTTATTTCCCTTCCAAAGCAGGAATCCTGCTGCCAGCCCTGCATTGTGTAAGTTTATTTGCTGATGCAGAGGCAGTCTGGGCCTGTCTGTCACGTGAAAATGTTTGGAGATCGCTCATTCCACAAACCCAAATCCATTAATTCATGTCAGAGGGAAAGGCTGCACTGGCATGGCTGGGCTGGCCTGTTGGGACTTGAACTGCTCGGAGCTGGGGGAGGAAACACAAAGGGAATTGCAGGAAATGTTTGGACACCTGGAAGTAGCCAAGGAGGGCAACTCCTCCAAAATGCAGCATGTGAAAACCTCTGGTGTTGGGTCACGCGATGGAAGCACAGCAGGGGAGCACGAGGTGCTGCAAGAACCCAAAAGAATCACCTGGCCAGTTATGAAAATGGGTGTTTAAAAAATGAAAGCTGTGTTTTCATCAATCTCCATCTGTTTCTCCCCAGGGAGCAGCAGAGGGAAGTTCCCTGGAGCCGAGCAATATGAAATCGTTTATCCACAGAAACTGCACGCCGTGCACAGGAGAGCTGTAGGAACAAGCTCAGAGGTAGGAAAGGAGGTAATTTCTTGGGTGATTCTGGAGATGGGGAAAGATTTCTGGAGCTAAAACACCCTTGGGTTTCAGGGGTAGGAGGATTTGGACAAACATTTGCTCTTCCAAAAGAAAAAATGTGGGGAAGAGATGTGGTGTTGAGTGAAGAGGAGCTGAGGAATCCCTCAGGCCATCCTTGGCTCTTCTGAACTTGTGTCTCTGCAAAGACGTGGCCTTTGATGCTACTCAGAGTTTTAATATCCTGTGGACACTTTAATTTGGATTAAATGAAACCAATAATTAAGAGCAGCCATGCCCTGTGCAATTCCAGAGGGTGTTATGGAAGTGTCTGAACCCAAACATCCCCTCAGCACGCAGGGTTTGTGCTTATGGAGGTAGAAATGAATTTGCCAAGTCAAATTTGCTCCTCTAATTAAAACCCCTCAAACACAGTGACCTCCTGCTTATCCTGCTCCTGCCAGCATCCTTGCTTTTGGTGAGAAGAGGAGGAAAAGAACACGGCTGGCATTCCAGTAACACCGCTGGTGAGGCCAGGAGCTGTGGCAGAGCGTTTGCTGACACTTAAATCTGTTTGCAGAGCAAATACGATGACACAGTGAAGTATGGGATCAAAGCCAACGGGGAGGAAGTGGTGCTGCAGCTCCGAAAAAATCGGTGGGTTCAGTTCAGCTCTGCCCTTATTCCTCCCTGGGAGCCTCTGCAGGGTGTTCAGGATGCCAAAACCCAGGAGTTGGAGCCTGTGAGGGAAAGAAAATTAGAGCCCAATGGCAAGGAAAGAAAAGGGGAGAGAAAGAATCCTGTCACTGTTTAAAGTGGAATAAGTGCTTGGGGTGAGACATTGCCATGATGGACATCCCCTCCTGCTACATCTGCTCCCCCATTTCTTTCCCAAATAGTTAAATCCTATGCATATTCAATATTTTTTCAATTATTTCTCAAGTTTTCTGTCCCCATGAAGAGCCTGTGGGTTATAGAATTGTAGCCTGGAGTGACAGGACAAGGGGGGTGGTTTTAAACTGAGTGAGTGAGAGTTTAAATTAAGGATTAGGAAGAAATTCCTCCCTGGGATGGAATTCCCAGAGGAGCTGTGGCTGCCCCTGGATCCCTGGAAGTGCGAGGCCGGGCTGGATCCCCCTGGGATGGAGGGAGGTGTCCCTGCCCATGGAACTGGAAGAGTTTTCAGGTCCCTTCCCACCCAAACCATTCCATCATTCTTGGATTCAATGATCTTGGAGGTGTTTTCCAACCTTAAGCATTCTGTGGTGCTATCTTGATATATCCCAGTATTATAGACAATATAGAGATAGATAAATGATAAATAGATGGATAAATAGGTGGATAAAGAGGTAGATAAATAGATGGATAAATAGATAAATAAATGAATGGATAAACTGATACAGATATTTACCTTGGCACTACTTCTCTTGGACATGAAGTAGCCAAATATAACCTGGCATTGGCAAAATCTTCCTGGAGATTGAAAGTCTGGCTCCAGCAGAACATTAACACACGCTCCAGCAAGTCTGGGTTAATGGGTGAATTTCCAGAGGCTGTGCAAATACAGTAGTGCTATAATCAATTCGTGTTAAATATAGGCTGTAATTAACTGCCAGCCCCTGTTTTAATCTAATCCAAATATTTGGAGTGGGGGAGGGAAATGGTGTTGTACTAAATCCTGTGCTTTGAAGAGAAATGGGATTGTGGAAGAATTGAATTGCCCAAGCAGGGGTCACCTCAGTTGTGCTGCTTTCAGGGAGATGCAAAAAGGACCAAAAAAAGAGAAATCAATATGTAATTATACATTTGCATCCAGATCTGCCAGGAGATGAGTTCATCCCAATGAAATCAGCAGACTTTAATTGCTTTCTTCTTTTAGGAAAGCCTCTTTGTTTGAGTAAGGATTATGAACAAGCAGAATTCCCCTCCCTGCAGCTTTTGCTTCCCGAGTTTCTCCGATACTAAGAATAACCTGAGTAATTGTTTGAATTCCCCACATACTCCATGTGCTGTGTCATCACCTCATTTCTACATGGCAACAATTTCCTTGGAATAATGCTTGTGCCTGGCTCCTTGCAGGGATCTCCTGGCCGGGGATTATTCTGAAACTCTTTATTCTGCTGACGGCCGACAAATAACAACAACTCCTCACATCAAGGTAATACAGGAAGGGTTTTCCCCTTTTGCTTCCAGCCTTGAGGTCCACAGGAGATTCACGGATCTGTGAGATAACAGGAGATATGAGACAGAGAGGAAAGGTTTGGAATCCAGGTTTGAAGCGTTTTAGGGTGGCTCTGACAGGACTGGGAAGTTGGGCTTGGTCGCTTGTGCCTGTTGGGAATCAGCTCCACGGTTTGGCTTCCACCTCAGTGGCTGCTGAGCTATTTCTGGGTGGAATTCCAGCCTTTTGTGGGCAGCCAGGGCCGTCCCAAAGCTTTCAACCTCCCGCCTTTGCCGTGCAGGCTTCGCTCCTCGGGGCCGGCCCCGTGAGTCGATTCCTGCCCCGATCCCAGGCAGATGCCGGGGCTGATAAAGCCGCATTTCCTCCCGGATCACGTTTCCAGCCACGCTCTGGGCAGCTGAGCGCAGCCGCCTCCTCTGAGCCCTGACAGATCAGTTCTGCACCTGCAGACAAGCGGCGCTTGCTGCTGAAGGGATTTTTTTAATTTGCTCTGCACTGGTCTTGCCCAAAGCTCCCACCTGAAGTTCTTCTCCAAGCCCGTGAGATGTGTTTTAACAACACAGTCTGGAATTTGAAGCCAAATTTTCTTTGTTAGGAGCATTTAGGAGGATTCTGAATGAAATAAATAACTCTGGGTTGGTCATTTTTTTATGTTTTCTTTTTCTGATTGCTCCAATTATTTCCACTCTCTGAATGAATCCTGTGAAAAACCTGGAAAAAGACAAACCTGAACAGCCCTACCTGTGCTGATCAGGGAATTCCTACCCTGGGGATACTGGATTGTGATGGGGAGTTTTTCCTCTTGTATCCCCAAAGGATGGGGATAAATCCTCCACTTTCCCCCAGTAACTCTCCCTTTGTGGATGTCTTTTTCCCCTGTAACAAAGTTGACATTTCGTGGTGGAAGACAAATAAATGATAAAGTTAAACCAAAATCCACCAGAAAACAAAAGGCACAGGGAACGAAGGTTTGGATAAAGATTTTTAAGAATTCCATTCAGGAAAACGCTGTGGGTAAAATTTATCACAACCCCTCAGTGGTTTTGAAGACTTTTTTTAACACAGAAACAGAAACCTTAAATCATTAAGCTGATTAAGTCCCAAACCATTCCCCCTACCCATGTTTAATATAATACCTGTATTTTAATCTCACTTAAATTAATGCATTTAATTGTTGGGTAATTAAAGAGCTTTTCCTTGAAATTTGTGCTCAAGGAAACTATTTGGTTGGACTTTAATTGATCACAGTCCAGCAGTGTGTGCCTTATTTGGAGCAGGGAGTGGGAATATTATTATTTTTCTGTGCTGTGCATTGACCAGAGCCCAGAATTGTTGGCTTTTGTTACAATTTGTGTGTGGAATTGTAAATTTTTTTTTTTTTAATTCCTTATATGCATCTCCTAATGGGAGACTTCCTCAAGTAGTGCAGTTCATTGTAACTTGTAGATAATTTCTTTTGTTTTCTGAAATCCCTGGATCCAGTGAAGTCCATGGACACCCCAACCTGACACTGGATTTTTTTTTTTTTTCCCACCAGGATCACTGTCACTATGGAGGCCACGTGGAGGGTGATGCTGAGTCTGTGGCCAGCATCAGCACCTGCACAGGGCTGAGGTGAGACGGGCTTGGGTCCCAGGAGCTGAATTCCTGGATAAATGTTCCAATAGGAAAGAATCAGGATGGAAAGAAGTCCTGTGATCTTTAATTCAGGCTTTGGAAACTGGTTTCACAAAGAAAAACAGGGAGAAGGGAGAAAAATAGTTACTCTTAGTTCCTTAGAGTATTTCAGCTTTTCACGTCAAACTGGGATGAAAACATCTTTGAATTTCCCACTGGAACGAAATCCACTTTCCAACCACTTCTGTCACCACAAACCTCCCAAAATTTAAATCAAATTAATTCCCAACCCAGCTGCTCTTTGACTGAGAGCATCCAAACCTTCCAATTGACTCACTAATGAATTAATTCCTGCTTCTGAAGTGTTGCACGCTGCCTCAGGCTTCAGGAATATTCCAAGGGTCTGTATGCTGGGGATAAATGCTGCCTTGATCCAAAACCTCACTTTCCAACCCATTTTTCAGTGGCTATTTTGAGACCCGTGGCCAGAAGTTCCTCATCGAGCCCCTGGGAGCATCAGACAGGGCCGAGCACGTGGTTTATAAATACGAGGCCCTGAAACAAGAGCCCATCAAAACCTGTGGGCTGGTCAACAACTCCTGGGAGCAGGACTCCAGTGACCCCACCAACGACATCTTCAAATCCAGCAACAACCCAGAGGTGAGGACATGGCTGTCCCATCCTAAAAAAAAAAAAAAAAAAAAGGAATTTGTGGTCATTGGAAAGCTCTAAATAGCACAAATCCCACTTGGTCTGGTGGCACCTCCACTAAGGAGCTGTTTAAACACAGAGAAGTGGGATCAAATCTTAAAAACCTGAATAAAATGTTTAAGATTTGAGGTTTCAGAGTCACCAGCTGAGTTAAACCCTCTTGCCTTTATTAACAGGTGCCTAGTGCACCTTAAACACCTAAATACCCATTAATATCTATTTTACCTTCCACATCTGAATAAAAAAATTAAATATGTGGCCTACTTCTTATCATTTAAACCCCAACCAGTCCCTTCTGAATGACCTGGCCAAAGAAATCCCCTCAATAATTAATAAGCAGCTTTGAAACTGCAGAGGTTGGGATTGGCAAAGCACTTAAAAGTATTTAAAATAAATGATTCCTTTAGATGAAATCCTACCTGAAAGCAAGGAAGTATCTGGAGATCTACATCGTTGCAGACAATGCTATGGTGAGTTTTGGAATTATTATTTTGTGTTTGATCAGCTCCACAGGAGCTTCCCAGGGTATCCCAACTCCTATTCCTGAGCTACTGCAAGAGCTATGAGGTTACTCTGAGCCTGGCTGGGAAATGGGATTTCTAAAGGGGATTTAATTTGAAATTCCCACCTGGAGATGACAAGAATTCAGAAAAGACCTTGCAGTGCTTCTCCTGTTGGAATATCCTGATTTGGAAGGGAAAATCCTGAATTGGAAGGGAAAATCCTGAGCTGGAAAGGAATATCCTGAATTGGAAAAGAATATCCTGATTTGGAAAGGAATATCCTGAACTGGAAGAAGGGAATATCCTGAATTGGAAGGGAAAATCCTGAATTGGAAGGGAAAATCCCGGATTGGAAGGGAATATCCTGAATTGGAAGGGAAAAATCCTGATTTGGAAAGGAATATCCTGAACTGGAAAGGAATATCCTGAATTGGAAAGGAATATCCTGAATTAGAAAGGAATATCCTGAATTGGAAGGGAAAATCCTGCTTTGGAAGGGACCCACAAGGGTCATTGACCCAACTCCTTCTCTCCACCCCACAGAGAAATTCAAATTTTGGAAGGGGCTGATATTGAAACCCAGCATCTGATAAAATCCTACATCAAACATCATTTTGACATAAAATATGATTTTAATATAAAATATGATTTTAAATATAAAATATGATTTTTTTATACATGGTGTGGTGTGCAAATCAATATACTGTGGGATGTTTATTTCTTGATTAATCCCCTTTTCCCTCTCCTTTTCCTGACATGCTGTATTTGCCTTTTCAGTACAAGAAATATGATGAAGATGTTAAAAAGATAAGACAAAGGATATTTGGAATAGTCAACTACATCAACACGGTGAGAGCAAACAAGTGGCAGTAAAATCCAAGTGTTTTGTAATTTTTTTCTATTGAAAATGATTGAAATCCAAATGACTTATGATTTTTTTTTCTATTGAAAGCCATTGAAATCCAAATTATTTAATATTTTTTCTATTGGAAACCATGGAAATCCAAGAGATTTATAAATTCTTCCTATTGTAAACATAATAAATTTTGATTATTGCATGTAGGAATGAATGAAAACTCAACTTCATGGTAATTTATTCTCCTGTTCTTTGCTTTCAAATGTGACATTTTAAATAACAATTATTTCTACTCCTACTTTAATTATTTATGCTCATACTTTAAGTATTTCTACCAATACTTTAAGATATTTTCCAATCACTTGTCAAGTGAGTGGATGTTTCAAAAGGAATAAATTGATTCTTGATTTCTTTGGCAAGACAAATTTCTTCCAGAAATGCTGGAATTTTCAAGTATTTTAACCCCATTTTAGAGGTGTCTGAAATGTGATGGGAAATCAGATTTCCTGGTTTATTTGGTGAGAATTTCTTGGAATTCCGAGCTTGGAAAATCTTTGTGAGGTCTGGAGTGAACATTGGAGTGCAAAAGTGACCCAAGTACCAGAACTAGGCTTTGTTCCATTTCTTTAAATTCTTAATTGCCTGATTTTTAATGAATTCTCGTTGGCAGGTTTATAAAGCCATCAACACGCACGTGGCCCTGGTTGGGCTGGAGGTGTGGACGGATGGGGACAAGCGTCCCGTGAGCAGGAACGCGGGCTCCACCCTGGACAGCTTCTCCAAGTGGCGCCTGGCGGAGCTGCTGAAGAGGAAACGCAACGACAACGCTCAGCTCATCACGTGGGTGCAGCTCCCTTTCCTTTCCTTTCCTTTCCTTTCCTTTCCTTTCCTTTCCTTTCCTTTCCTTTCCTTTCCTTTCCTTT
>VZUI01059020.1:0-29991 GCA_013401135.1 Cettia cetti
TTTTTTTTTTTTTTTTTTTTTTTTTTTTTTTTTTTTTTTTTTTTTTTTTTTTGCTTGCTTGCTTTTATTAGGTTACTCTGTACCTTTGAAATGAAAAGTTCAGATTTGTCAGCTTCAAATTATGTAAGAAAGAGAAATATCCAGGCATGGAAATGTCACTTTTATTTGACTTAGTTACCCCCACTACTTTCTTTCTTTCCCCTTCTTTTTTTTCCCCTGCCTCCCTGGTCAGGAATTTCAGAAGGGTCAGGTACTTCTTATTTTCTGCATGATGTTAGAATCTTTCTGGGAGAACCATGTGTAATCTCAGAACCAACACAGCACCATTTGTCTTAAAACATTTTATTGCTGTAGTTGTATCCAGAAGCTCTCACTCAAATTCTTATCCTTGTGTACTCCCCATCTTTGTCTAGGCATTGAAGATAGTGCTAGTACGAATCAATATTTGACTTTTAGGGTTACTTCTTCTGTTTCCATCAACTGTCTTGGAATGTCTTCGTCCTATGACTGAAATGAAAAAAATATATCAAGCTTGGGAAAGCACAGGGTAGTGCAGAAGAAGAAAAAGTGTGAGGGATTTCCCTCTACAGGACATAATTTTTTTTTTAGAAAAGATTCCTAAGGAAACTTAAAATCTGATATTCCTGGCACATCACTCACAGTTTTCATCCTGTTCGTTCATGTTTTCTTTCTTTCTTGGGATGTCTTAGAGTCAGGGATGTGAAAAGGTATTTTTGAATAGAGTGCTTTTGTATTATTTATTGGTTTTTCCAGTGTTAACTGGGACAGGTTCCTACCTTCCTAATGTTCATTTACCCTGCAATGGTATCTCTTCAGTGATGCAACTGTGTGACTAAAGAACCAGGAAAGGCTTGGAATTTAAGTCAATTTGATTTTTAAGTCACTCAACATGCAGACTGTTTACAGAGACATGATTATCACCACTTATCAACAGCTGATATGTGACTGAGGACATGACTGACACGGAGAAGGGTTTCACGCATCAGCACTTTATTAGTCCCCAGTACAACCTTTTATACCCTGTTTCTCACATGCATAACACCTGTGTGCCCTTTTACTCTTTTGTGATTGGTCAACGCACCTCAGCACTCCGGACTTCTGCTCCTTCAATACTGTTCACCTGTCTTATGCAGCTGCACCACACTGGAGATGAGGCTCAGTTGCAGCCCCATTCCTAATGTCCCATAATCTATTCTCTAACAATTCCCCCTCTTTTCTGTTAAATTGCAAATGCCATGTTTACCATTTCTATGCAGGGCCCTTTGCAGAAAAGATAGCAAACATGGTGCAAACAGCTCTTGTGTAACTTCCATTAATTCCAGAAATCATTGACCCTGTCCCTGAATTCATACATCACATATCATCAAAGTCTTTACACCTATGCCTATGAAATACTAACCCTTACACCTATGCCTATGGAATATTAACTTTTGTACCTATGTCTATGGAATATCAACAAAGATTAATAGCTGCAATTCATAAACACAACATGTACGTTTCACCAGCAAATAAACACATTGTACTGAATAATACGACTGTCTCCAGAGCAGACAGAGTACCCACTGCTGCTTTAGTAAATTCTCTTGTTCCTTTTTCAGTTTTTGTTGCTTTTGTCTTCTGCAATTTCCTTTCCTCTATGTGCTGAAGCAACGTCTCTGCTTGCTGCTGCTCTCCCTCTTGTCTTGTTCTTTTCAGCACTTCCCCTTGTGCAGTTTCATACTTTTTTTCTTAACATTTCTTCTCTTTGAGTTTGGTCACCTCTTTTTTGTTTTGTTTGGCTGGTAACTCCAAGCTACTCTTACGTGCCTTTTGTGCAGCTCTGACTCCACCTCTTAGAGTTCCATTTTGGTTTTGTTCCAGTGCCCATGCAGCAGTGACTAAGCACGTTTCCTCCTGCAATCCCCAGGGGCCATGAAGGTTCTCCTGGAGACTTGAATCACCACCACTCCCACAGTTCTGCTCCAGCATTTTCTGCTCCTAGCCTAGCAGCTGCTCACTGCCTCTCCAAGCGTGCCAGCTGCCTCCTCCATGTCCCACTGTGCTGCTGCCGCACCACCATGCACACCAGCAGTCAGGGGGACCCCGCCAAACTGTGACTTTCCCTGGGTGAGGGGACGCAGGGTTCGCTCTCCCATGCCTGCAGGCAGCAGCAGGCAGTGGCATCAGTGAAAGTGTGGCAAGCACTCTCCCACATTTTAATAAAAAAGGCTTGTATGATTGCCACCATGTTTATACAAAAGAAGCAAAGTGCACAGATTCACGTCATCTCCTTTATATCAAATAATCAAATGATACTCTCCTTATAAGCAGAGTGTGTAGTCTCACTCTATTTCTTTTCTAGTGAATAAGTAAAGTGTGCAGCCTGATGCTCCCCAGCATTGAACAGCCACAAGGCTGGTCAGGACAGCCCCCCCAGAAATACCCTCCTTGACCACATGGAAAACAACTCTTGAAAACCTGCATAATTGCAGCGGCTTACTTTGCAAGCTGCTCTATCTGATATTGTGTCAGAACAAGCTCAGGTTGTGGACAAGATTCACAAGCAAATTCTGCCTGTGGTGTGCCCGCACATCTGACTGCAGCCTCCGTGTGGCCTCCACCACAGCACCCTGCTGGCTGCAGAGCACAGCCAGGAGCACCGGGCCATGCTGGCACAGCCCCGCCATCTCTCCCTGGGGCGCAGCAGCACCAGCTCCATCTGCAGCAGCAGTGCCAGGAGAGGCTCTCAGCCAGCCCAGTGTCACCCTCACAGAGGCAGATGTCCGCCAAGGGAATCCGCAGCAGCTGGCAGCACCTCTGTAGCAACCATGCAGGCTCCTGGCTGGCCCCCCGAACCTGAGTGGGCCGCTGCGCTGACACAGGCAGAAGGGTCACAGCAGCAGTGCCTGGGCTGGGCCAGGCTGGAGCTGCTTCCTGAGACACTGGAATGTTGTCATTGGCATCCAGGGGAAGAGTGCAACTCTTGGGCAATACTGGCAGGATAGGACCCTTCACAGAAGGAACAGTCATGGATGGAGGAACAGGCAAATGGGGACACAGCTGTAGTGGGGATGTCAGCTGCCAGAAGCGACCCTGTTGCTGTTTCGTCTCCCCTCATAGCTGCTGCCCACTACATGTGCCCTGCTTCTTCCCAAGTTTGAAAAAAGGCAATCTGCATTCACCCTCATGCCATTCTGTTTACACCAAATGAGCAAGGCACGTAGTGCCCACTCCTCACACTTAACACCTTTCCTCTGTAAAATTTTTAAAAGAATGTCCAAAATAGATTCCTCTTCTGCTGCTATTTGAATCCCCATTATTATGTTTCCCAATCGCTCACCCAGGGCCGGTGTCTCTATTTCCAGCAGTTGTCTGGATGTTCAGGCCCTCTGGGCTCCTCCATTGGCTGCTCTCTTGTCTGCAGTTCTCTACCCAAATCACGTCGGCATCACCATTTGACAGAGGACACATGACTGACACTGAGAAGGGTTTGAAGCATCAGCACTTTATTAGTCCCCAGTACAACCTTTTATACCCTGTTTCTTACATGCATAAGACCTGTGTGCCCTTTTACTCTTTTGTGATTGGTCAACGCACCTCAGCACTCCGGGCTTCTGCTCCTTCAATACTGTTCACCTGTCTTATGCAGCTGCACCACACTGGAGATGAGGCTCAGTTGCAGCCCCATTCCTAATGTCCCATAATCTATTCTTGTACAGTTGGGTCACTGGTGTGCCTTGTATTGCAGTTCAGTGGTTCGTTTTAAGAGCTAAATCAGGATATTTTTGATGAGCTTCCCTATTTAGAGACATTATTCAAGACAGCACAGAATGAACTTTAAGGGCAGCATGCAATTCAAATTACTGCAGTAGCTGATCACATGAAAATGTGTAAATTGAATTCCTTTTTTTTTTTTTTTGTAAGTCTGAATACCATTGCCATTGTAAAAGTACAGACTGAGCCCACCTCTGCAATAAGCTGTACTTTCTTTTGCTGGTAATACTCCTTCTCCTGCTAATTTACTAAAGTGGGATTTTTTCCTACTGGTGATATGATGATAGCTCAGAGACCGTGGCTTCAGTTCAATATTGAAAATAGTAAAAAATATATCCCTGATTCTACTACACATGTTGGAACATCCAATTCCACAGGAACACCCAATCATTTGGTGTATTTGCTGATCTGCGAAGCGAAGAGAAGAAGATGTGATTTCTTATGACTTCCATTATCTTCTTCTTTTTTCCACTGGGTGCTGGAGGCATGTCTCAACCATTAGCCCCCCAGGATTTTCTGTAAACGTATATGGTTTTCATAGTGATATTTTTGGATGAGATCATCTTAGCGGCAAAAACATTGCACAAAAACTTCCTTGCCACTAAACATACTATAAAATGTAGATTATTTCAGAGCAGGCAAGCAATTAAAGAAAAAAATGGTGAGCTATTTTTACATGTCTGGATTTTAATTTTCTGTTTCTTGTCTGCTATTTTAGCAGCCAAGACTGGAAGGTAGCAATTCCAATGCTTGTTTAAATGATGTGCTTTAAAACAGCTGGCAATTGACTTTAACTGTAATTACTGGCTTCTTACCAGTATTTGCAGCTGTATAGTTAAGATTGGTGCTTTGAACCTCGTTTTTGGCATTTATCTATATTGTTATATTGCTTTCCTAATTACCTTTTCATCAGTTTTATTTAGATCATGCACTGAGATATAATTAGTTGAACCCCAAAAAAATCTCTATAGATTAATTTCCATAAATTACAAATATGTCATGTATTATTTTACCAGATAAAAGGTCAGCAAGACAATTTTTTTTCTCCTACTAGAGAATTTGCGAAGGATTGTACAATGACCCTCTGCAACAATCTGGCTTTGCAGTTGTAAATCTTGTCTTCTGTTCTAGGTAGAGTAATGCTTTGGCTGATTGTGGAACAGAACCAAAAACCCTGTCAAAAAAAGGATTCAAAATTTTCCATTAGTTCCTAGTGGACATGCTGTGAATGACTAACTTTTGCAATAACTGGTGAAATAGAAGCACACACACAATTGTTTTGAGAGATCAGTGGCACAGATTGATAATCCTCTTTTAAAGCATTTTAAATCTGCTCTGGTTATTACTCTGTTATTATCTGCTGAAAGCTTGTATTCACTGGAAGGAAATCAGTCACGTAAGTGAAAAATTCAGGATTAGACCCTGTAGAGACAGAAAATTATTTTGCTCTCAGCTGATTAAAATATCTTTGCGTACAAGAACTAGGTAGAGAGGATATGAATTCAGAAAGAATAAAATGGTTGTTCAGGCATTGGAATGAGCACCTCGGTTCCTGGGCTCTCTTACTGTTGAATAGATAATAGCACACATTCATCCCTGCATTTAGTACGTGCATGTACCTTGCCATGCACAGTGTGCTGCTGATCTTGTCAGCTGAATGTGTTGATATAATACAAGTGACAATACTGATAGCAATAATAGTGGGCAGTAGGGCTGACAGGCCTCTGAGGACCAGAGCCCAAGAGGCAGGGGTACCCTCTAGCAGGTTGTCCTTTGCTCTGTATCAATAAGAGATATGCAGCAACACCAGGCTGTGAAGACTCCCAAGGTGAGCATCTGTGTCTCCCCAGGGCCTAAGTGTGATGCATGTAAATTCAGTGTTCAACTTCTCCACCTTTAATACTTGTGCTCCTTGTCCATCCTATCTCCGTGCTGAGCTGTGGCATCAGAGTCACAATGTCAAGATAAAATGACCTTGCAGGTCACAGACAGATGAAGAATGAGTTATGGTGTTTCTGCCATTAATATTATTTTTTGAAAAAATTCAACTTAAAATATACTACATTGTTCACAGAATGTTTTCTGCTGTTTCTCTCACCAGCCCTTTGGCACTTGAAACCTTCCTTTGTTTTATAAAAAGCCCAGATGTTGATTCAAAATTACAATATTAATTGCTGTAATAGCTGGATGGTAAAACTCTGTGTTACTGACAATCCTGTCTTCATGGCTTGAGTTCTGATTTTAGAGTCCTGCAGTGCAGATCAAACCGCCAAAATGAGCCCAGTGGTGGAGCAACTCCTAGTTGGAGTGCTTTAAAAACCTTGTCTTGCTCTGAGTGACAACTGATAAAAATGTTTTCTCATGCCCCAGAAGCCTGACATTGTCAGAGGTCTAAAGGATGGTGCTGTGTTAGTATTATAGACCTGAGCTTGGCCCTGCAATTGCTGCTGTAACAAGCAAGCTGTGAGGCTGCCTCTGACGCCTCTTTGTCTTCCCTGCTCTGGTGAATCTTTCATGTGCTTTTCACCCTGATTTTTCTCCCTCCTTACTGTTTTACTAATTAAAATTCTAATCACTCTGACAGCCAGAGCTAGGGGGGAAAAAAATCATTCTTCCATGCTGCAGAAGGTAATTTCAAGGTGTTTTAGCTGCCAAAGAAATGAATGGAAATTAGACAAAGAAACTGGTTGTCAGAAGGGGGTGAGTTAGCTGCTGTGCGCCCTTCTAGTGTAATAAAATATTAAACTTCTAAAGGAAAAAAGTAAAACAAGACTCATCCTATACTTTATTGCCATATATTTAGAGATAACATAACCTAATTTACCTTTCTGAATAGGGAAAGCTTTTGGTGTGTTTATTAACATCAAAATGATTTACTTACCTTGTAGTGAATGCAATGTCAAACATTTAACTTGGTTTGATGCGTGATTGCTGATGATATGTGCTACTCGCTTTTGCAAGCTGTTGTTAAGAATATTAATTTAAAATGTACAGCAGCCTGCAGACACTTAGTTAAAATGATAAATAATTCTTATTGCAGGGCTGTGTGGTTCATGCTGAAGATATTGTAATATTAGAATTTATAAAATGTAGAATATTATCATGGTCAAATCCCACCATCTGCTTTCTCAGGCATTTTTCTGGCTTCATAGAGGTAATTTTTAGACTTACATACTTCTTCAAAGTGTATGTCTTGTAATGTGAATTAATAACACACAGTCGTTTTAAGATGCAAAATAACCCCCCCAGCGGTCTCTATTGTACAAATATATGGGCTGAATATAATGTCTCAAGATTTTGCAGCAATTCAGTCTAAATAAACATTGCATCAGCTTTTAGCTACTGCTCAAACTAAATCCTAAGCTTACTGAGATATCAACAAATATCATTTGTAGCACATATCAGTAGCTCATTTCTGTTGCTACTATTTTGTTTTAGCACTGATAGTGTGGAGTTAGAGGGTTTTATAGATAGTCAAATCTCATGGTATTTAGTGCCAAAATATTTTAATGTGTGAACCTTTTTCTTCAGCTTCAGGATGAAATGGGACAAGGACATGATCATACTTTGAGTATCAGGATTGTATTGTGATCTGCTTTTTGGGTCAGAGTCAGTCAGAGCCAGTTTTGGACAATGTGGAAATGCTTTTGCAACCTCAGTCTTGTAACCAGATGGGCCACATCTTTCTGCCTTGAATCTCTAGATGCTTTCAAGGGCAGGTGTTTCAGGAAATGCATACCCTCTTCCTTATCATCCTCCCTTTCCATAAACATACCATTTTCATAACCTTTTCATAAACATACCATGACACAATTGTAACACGTCTGCTATTTTGACTAGTCTTAAACAGCTTAGCTAGAGTCCATCATTTGGCATTTACTGATGTGGCACACTACCGTCACAAGAGAGATGCAGAGACCACAGCCCAGTTGGAGCAGGAAAAGAGGGAGTTAATTTTCACTTTCAGTTTATATAGATTTTCAGAAATGAGTCCACATTGGAAGACTGAGGTTCAACCTCTTCAATTCCACTGGTCTGAGAAAGTGCCCATCAATTGTCTCTCTTGAAGAGAAGAATGTAAACAATATAGATATTTATAGAAAACATTGCTTTGTTTACATGAAAATGTGTGAGAAATTCTGACTCCAATTTAGAAGGCTGAAAAACAGGGCGACACTGATGGATGAAGAGGATCCTCTGCTCAAAGCTATTTGCTTTTGCCTGTCACTCCCAAAATACTTCTCTCATTTGCAAGAGCAAATGTGGCTCCCAGTTTTTTCTCGAAAAATGCCAACAACTACTGGACCTTTCCCTTCTGGAACAGATATTGTGTGATTAAGGCAATGTATGCTTGCTATAATCACTTTTAAAAAGCCCTCATGAGACTTTTGTCCAAATCCTGCTAGTTCCACTTGAACAGCTCACTCAGCCAGATGAAATTATACCACAGCTACATGGTTGAACATATTTTTAATCAAGAAGCAGCAGTCATTGAGTGTACAATGTACAGTAGCACTGGAAAAGTATTTGTTCTTTGTTATGCACAACACAACCCTTTTATTTCTGAAGCTCATTAATTTTCACTGAAAAAAAAAGAGAAAAATAAAAAAAAAAAAGTGTAGAATCCTTTACTACCCCCAAGGGTTCAGTGAAACCATACCTGGGAAAATGCAAACCACAGATTATTTTTTTTTTACACCTATTTATAAACCAGTTTATACTTTTTCTTCACCCTACTTTATTTCTCCCAACATATCAAAAAGGGGCATAAATATGTGTATAGAAGAGGAACAGGGAAACTGAAAAAATCTGGTTATGTGAACCACTTGTTTTGAAATGAAAGCACTAGCATTGACACAGGACTTATTTTACTTGGAGAGCTGCTGATCCTGCCCTTACATGAGGGTTTTACAGAATTAATGTGTGCAGTTATCTTTGAAAATGTCACTTAATAGTAAGTGTTAAAGCTGTGGGGGAGGTATTCTGATCATACCTTTATTGATGACTCAGCACTAAAAGTTAATCAAAAATCTCTGGATGGGAGGCTGTGATATCTTTAGGTGAAAGTTACTGAAGTTAAAAAAAAAAAGAGGACTAGATTTTAGAAATTAACCATGATTAAGGAAGGTATTTATTTTGACTGATCTGATTCATGCATAATGACTAAAAATTGTCATTTACATTAAAATAAGAAACAAGAATAACCGCCGTTGAGCTTTGGCCACCTGACTGACCTCTGATATTACAGGTCCTCCTTCTAATTATAAACTGTTTCATGTTTACGTCTGAAATCAAATAATGAATCCTGCTTAAAGAGTGTTGGTATTTATTATGCAAAAATAAGTTTTTAAGAGAATAATTATTTACCAGCATTATCTTCTTGACACTCTTAGCAAAATTATATGAATGGCAGGTACAACTGATGTCAACTACACAATTTATTGCAACAGATCAGTTTCTTTGATGGTGCAAATCTGGCATTGATGTTGTTTTCATGTATCAAATATCCAAATCTGGCATTGATGTTGTTTTCATGTATCAAATATCCAATATTATTTGTCTTGTGGATATCAAAAACATAGCGTGCTGAACCTTTAAAGGATAGCTATGTTTTAAATATTAATGGAGTAAAAGTGATGGAGATGCTTTGCATTAGAAAAGGAGGGTTTAGACTCAATGAATCCTTAACCCAGAAAGTAGATGGAAAAATAGCCCAGGAAAGTTCTAGAAAAAGAGTTTAAGATGAAGTTTTGAGACACCAGCAGAGAAATATTGCAAAAATATTGGTCAGCTTGGCATTTCCTGGGAGACAAGGGGACACAAAAGATCTAGGGATCCTAGGGACCTCTGGTGGTCATCTTTCCCAGCCTGATACTCATAGCTGGGAAAGATGAGGCAAGGCTCTGCAAGTCAGCCATGACCTTATCTAGTGGAGCCTTGGAAGCTTCAAGAGTGGAGCTTTCACCTCCTCTCTGCCTCAAAACTCTATCTGAGCTTACAGTTCCCTTTCCTTGTAGGCGTGCCTGAACAGCAGTTATGGGGTGTTCTGGCTAGGACTCCCTTGGTCCCTTTGGCTGGAGATCTTCCACCTTTGCACAAAATAAAGAAATACTCACTGAATTAGAAAGAGGAAATAAATCTCAGCAGTAGTGTCTTGGTCCTCAGTCTAATGAGTATTTAATTTTATATACACAAGGAGAAAACACTGACACCATGACTTGAAAGGTTTCTTCCCTTTGAATACCCTTGTGGTCTCTTAGAACAGAGGGATCTAAATGCCTTCAGGCAGAGGTGAAATTGAACTCATCCAGGACAGAAGTCCTAATCACTGAACTATTAAGTAAAAAAGAGCTACTACAGTTCCCTCCCGTTCTTGGAAATGATGTCATTTAATTGCCCTTATTTTTCTTACAAACTGGACAGAAATTATAAGTTTCCCTGAGGTTAAAATACACTATGAGCATGAAGACATATGGGAAGAGTGGGAGCAAAGGAGCAGATATGCAGGATAGAAAACAAAGGAAAAATATTATAGTTTTATTTGGATGTATCAAATGCTTTTTTTTTTGTCCATTGTTTAGCCAGCCATTTGAAAAATCAATTTTTTTGCACAATCATAATCAAGACTACTACAATATCCCCATCCCCATAAAAAGACAGTTGCATAATGAGTATTTAAAATCTGCCTTTTTAAATATCATGTGTAAGTTTGCCTCAGTGTCTGAAGGGATGGAGAAAGAAATCTGCAGATTTGTGTCAAACGGCTGTTGCAAGAAAGGATTTTGGCAGCATTTCATGCAGCAGTTTCTGAATTCTCCTTCCCTTCATTTCCTCTCTCAGCAGCCAACAAAATGAGTTGACTCAAGGCAAATGCCTGCCAAAGGACTTTAACAGGAGGCAGTTTTTAATTAACAGGGGCCAAAGAAGGTGATAACCCCAAGGGTAGCAAGGAGAAATTAACATGGAAAAGCAGTTCCACGCTTCCGTGGGTCCCAAAAGGCCATTCGTATTAGTGGTGTCTGTTCTGATTGAACCTTTTCCATGTCTTTTTATTGATTCCCTTGTCAGAGTCTAACAAAAACACTGCTGGCCGTCAGTTGTTTGCTCATGGTGGCAGCTTATGGCTCCAAACAGCTTCCTTGTAAAACATTCAGCGTGGCGAGGTCTGTCACTGTGGTTAGCATTTCCCAGAAATTATTAATTTTCTTAAACCTAGAATAAAACCCTACAAAATTAAAGCTAAAGCCTACTGAAATGAAAGAAAGTCACTTCACAGTTTCTCTCCAAATAACTATTTCATCCTATTAACTATTTGCCTGGCTTAGAGTAAAATGTTTTAATTATTAACCTTTTTAAAGTGAGATTTTGGAGCGGATAATCATGCTGGCTGTTTCAGAAAGGATTTAGCCATTTAGCATATCTGGCACTTGCGGAAAGTATTTTTAAAAAATAATATCCTGTGGATAAATATTTCAAGTTTCTCTTCCTGGGATGAAAATGAATAATAAATAAAGCTTGTAAGAGCTTGAAGAAAAACCTGCCTAGCAAGCAAATATAAATAAGTAAAAAAAAGAAATGTCATAAATAAATGAAAAGCTGGCACCTTTATGTGTATCAGTGCCTGATCCAAATTCAACTAATGCCAAAAGGTGGGGGACCATTCTTTATAACATCTCAGGAAAATCATGCTTATTTTTATATATTTCTACTGCACACTCAACTCCAGATAATAAAGACCATAATTCAATAATAATATTTGAACAACTTTATAGATGAGCGCCAATGTTTACCTTCCTGCTTCTTAGAGACATAGAAAAGGGGTGTCATTATATGAAAAGGAAGTACTGTACCCATTTTCTTCTTCAGACTTGGTGCCTAAATGTTGTTGTTCATTTGGTTAGCTGACTTATTCAAAGAACGTGTGGTTATACCATTTCACTTGAAAGAGTGTCAGTCTCAGCCCTTCAGACACGTTAGGTATTTGAGTAGGCAGACTCTGACCTTGGAAAATCATGCACAGCTCCCACTGACTTCAGTGGCAATGACACCTTCTTCGGGGTAGTTCAAAGTTGGACTCTATACCACGTCCTACTTTCCCTTCAGCCCTCTTTACAAGAGCAGTGGACACTGATTGTTTTTTGTTTCCACTGTTTTCAGAGTGCACTTTACCAGGAGTGCACATTAATGCCAAAAAAAAAAAAAAAATAGAGAAAAAATCTATTCTGAGATCAAACACTCCATCACACTGTGCATGAAAATATTTGAGGCAAGTGAGAGTGAGAAAAATGCCAATGGACTTATTGGGGAAAAATCCAGTGCACACAGGAGACAATATGTACATTCATTTAATGAGATGTGTACCCATATATATCTAAAGTGTTCAAATGTTTCATGTAATGCCAAAATGATAACCTTTCTTGCAATGGGCTAGAAATGTAAGACATTGAAGTATTTTATCTTCCATCTCCCTTTTTTAAAACATCATGGGAGTCACAAGTAATCTGTATTTTCCCTTGACTGTTTGTGGACATGCACTGGATTGTAAGATCTCAGTGAAGATTTGTGATCTGCTCACTGAGACTACTTGCTGGTCACAGTTTCTTTCAGTTGCTCACATTATATTAGCTTATAATGTTCTCCTCTCTGACTGACTAAAAAGTCAAAGTGAAAAAACCACAATAGACAGTAAAACGTGAATAATTAATGTTTCAGATTGATATTCGGCATATAATCATTATTAGGGTGACACACTCTATTTTCAGGAGTCAGAAAGAATGACAACTTTATGCTTATGCTTTTGTTATTTACCAGGTTCACACACGTAAACATTTTAACAGGAGAAGATTTCATGTTGTGCAAGAACACCATTTTGTATCAAAATGTATTCAAAAGCAGCTATGGCTTTTGAGTACTGTGATGTTTTGCATTAGTGAGAATGGGAACTGAGGGAACTGGGCCATCCTCAGACATCTGCAGTTACCTTCTTGACCAGCCTCACGTCCTTTAATGACCAGGTGAAACACCTGGTGGATGAGGGAAAGGGTTGGGTGTAGTCTATCTGGGTTTCAGCTAGGGCTTCAATGCTGCCACCCACATCATTCTCCTGGGAAAGTTGAGAACCACAACTTGGACAGGCCACACTTCCCTTGGTTAAGGATGGGCTGGATGGCCAGACCCAGGAAGTGGTGGTGAGTGGAGCTACTCCCACCTGGTAGCCAGTCACGAGGGGTGTTCTCCAAGGCTCAGTATTGGGGACAGCCCCGCCTTTATCAACAAACTGGATAAGGGGATTAGGTTAGGGGCTTAGTGAGTTCACAGATGACTCAAGTTGGGAGGAAGTGTTGATCTGCTGGACAACTCAAAAATTTTGCAGAGGGAAGGCTTGATTGATGGGCTGAGGCCAATTGAATGAGGTTCAATAAGGCAAGGACAGGCTGAGTCCTGTCCTTAGGTCTCAAAAAACTCATACAAAGCTACAGGCTTGAAGGCAGAGTGACTGGAAAACTTCCACTTTTTCCTGGTGGAAAAGGACCTGGGGGTACTGGTTGACAGCAGCTGAACATGACCCAGCTGTGCCCAGGTGGACAAGAATGCCAGTTGCATCCTGGCGTGTGTCAGCAACAGTGTGGCCAGCAGAACAAGGGCAGAGACTGTCTCCCTGTACTAAGCATTGGTGAGGCCAGAACTGGAGTCCTGTGTCCAGTTTTGGGCCCCTCACTACAAGAAAGACATGGAGGGACTGAGTTCAAAGCAAGGCAGCAGAGCTGGGGAAGGGTCTCAAGCACAAGTCTGATGAGGAGCAGCTGAGAGTTGGGGGAATTTATGCTGGTGAAAAGAGGGCTCAGGGGACAGTTTTTCACTCTCTACCACTGCTTCAAAGGAGGTTGTAGCCAGATGGGAATTAGCCTCTTTTCACAGGCATCTAGTGAGAGGATGAGGCAATAGAACATCAGGCTGTGCCATGGGAGGTTCTATTTGGACATCGAGGGAGAATTTAATCACAGAAAGGATGTTTGAGCATTGGAATGGACTGCCCAGGGGGGTGGTAGAGTCACCATCCCTGGTAGTGTTCAAGAAACAAATGTGTTATGGTTATGGCACTATGTGTTATGGTTGTTTGATGTGGTGGTGTTTGGTCCAAGGTTGGACTCAATGGTCTTGGACATTTTTCCAGCCTTAATGTTCTAAGATCCTGTGACCTTCAACCCATTCCCAGGACTGCTATATTTTAAATAGCTATTGTCAACTCCTATAATTTGTAATTCAGCCTCTGTACTATTACAGAAGAACTTTCTGAAAATCATCTTGAACAGTGTTACTAACTGTTTATTTCCATTAAATTGCACATTACTGCCACCACTGTTGATATTAGTATTATTTGTACTATGATGCCAAAAGAATAAGACTAAGAATAGACTAAGAAATAAAATAAGATCTGTTGTTTATCTCACATAGCTGATTAAGTGTGAGTTTAAATGAAGTGTCCTTTTCTTGCTCTTTTTGGAGATATTTTCACCTCCTCAGAGGAGGCAATCCAAGGTAAATGTTGTCACTGATGCTTGGCTTACCATGACTAAAATGGCAGCTGTATAGCAGCTATGTAGCAAGTGCTTCTTGTTTATCTGGTTTTTTATTTTTAGAAGAAATGGTAATTGACATTAAACAATAGGAGCTATGGTAGCAAGATTATTGCAGCTAGAGAGACTGTAGATATCAGCATCCATTGTACACTGGAACCCATGAGACTTAATAGCTACTCTTTGTTATTGGCAATACATATTCTCATAGATAACCCTTTCCCAGCTCAAAGAAAAGAGAGACCTTGTTGTATTAGATTTTTTAAAGTATTTTATATTTTCCAAATAGAAACCCTACATAGTTTCTAGCTATACATCCCCATAATGCATCTAGGCTGGCAGTGTTTCTTATTATCTCCATATGTCCCCATTTAAATAAAGACAATGAACACTGAGAAAATATTAATCTCCTCTTCCTCCCCTCTTGAAAACAAATCTCAGAGAAAATACTGACAAATGATACTTCAATTGTTTGACCTCTAAATTGATTAAATAATTATAAAACTACTTCTCTTTAACAACTGGTTGAAGTACTTTATATTCTTTCCTCAAAGAGATGCAGTTTCCAGCTAGTAGCAGTGTGATTGATCTTTCCATATCAGATACATTGTTATGGTCTACTGCTTCCATAGCAAATCTATAACATCTGTCTTCAAACTCAGGCTGCAGTCCTGCACTACTCAGTGATGCTTTATGCAACCACATCCTTCCATTACAAGTATGAGTGGATTAATATTGATTTTTCTCTCTTGTCCAGGACAGAAGGTCCATCTTAACAGCAATAAATTACGCACCTGAGATATGAGGACATGCTTGGTCCTCCTTGGTCTTCATGCCACAGATTATTACTTTGCCTTGAAACCAATTTCGGATGTTTTTAACCTATTACAAGGGCCGAAATTGAAAATTGTCTCCAAGTTTAAATACTTGTTTGGGTTTTGTTGACAATAAAACTTCCCAGCTGCTGGTCCTAGAAACAGCTTTTAACTCTGATCGTGAGTGGTGAGAGTGATCTTCCAAAGCTTGTGCACAGGCAGGCTTGGAAATAAAATTGCAAAGAGCAGCAGTAGAGCAGGAATGATAAACAGTGAGAACTGACCACTTTCTCAGAAAGTCAGTCTAACCAGAGCAATAACAAAGAGAGTAACAAAGTAGTACTGAGTACTAGACACAGCACTGTTGGAAATGTGGAGATGCACTGAATTAATGATACACCTTTTAGGAAGTCATGCATGATACTGCTGTCAAATCCCTCTAGATGGATGAAACTTTTTACAGTTTCTTTTTCCAGCCTTACTTTGCTGATGAAAACACACTTAAAATACATTTTCAAATCTAGAACTTCCAATGGGGATCAAATCTGCAGGAAATTAATTGTTACGTATAGACACTTTTATGGTTCCTGTTTGATTTCACTTGAAGCACCAGATTCCTCACGGAGTTCTGCATACTTTGTTGTGTGCTGCTGTGGTACTGGCTGGTCAGCCTGGTGCTTTTAGGCAATATTTCATTAATATGAGTTTTATTTTGCTGTGGTTTTTGTTCATTTTGCAGCAAGAAAGACATTTTTAATATGCTGTTAACAGATACAGGCTTTTTAGTCTGACAGAGGCATGTATTTCAAGATTGAAATATTAATATATGGGGCTAAATTCTGCCGTGGAAGGGAGAAAATCTGCCTGGGAAATGATGCAGCTGCAGGGATGTCATAGTAACCCATTGCAAACACAAGACCCACGACAGAAAAGGAACTGCTGAGCCAGTAGCTCTCTATGGCCCTGGACTTCCACAGGGGTGGCAACTGTGGGTGCTCAGTGATAGTGGGAGCATCATCTTTTCCCTTACAGGCAGCTCACAATGAGCTTGGTGTGACTATTCTCTTCTCTTTCCTGTTCAGGCAGCAGTTTCATCCATTTGCTGTAATCGAGCCAGCATCTGAACAGGTCTTCATATACAATAACAGTTTTTCTAACCCAGAAGACTATTTATATCTGTGCTGAGAAGCTCTGTGGTTGGATTTCTAGAGGAGTTGTAGGCTAGAGGAGTGGAAGGCTATTGAGTTTGTTAGTTTGTAGAAGGTTTAAACAAAGGATAAAAATGGAAGTAATCTAGAAAAAAAATAGTCTAATTATTTTCAATATAAATTACTTTTGCTTTGTCCATTGGGCTCTTTTTTTAACACATAGAAACTTCTCTATTAACCATGAATTTCATGTGGACAGAACAAAAATCAACCATAGCTCAATGACAGCTTTTCTCACCTTTCAAGTTGTGCTAATGTTTCAGCACTTCTTCATCTGCTTATTCCAAAATTACTCTGATAGCATTTGCTATTTGCAAGTATTAACTACAGAAGAAGTAGGCCAAGTATTTATTAATAAATCAGAATTCTCCCAGGTAAAATAACGATAGAAACAGAAGAAAGAAAAAAAAAAAATCTTAGCAGCTATGTCTTTTACAGAACATACCTATATACAACAGCGCTTTAAGTGAACTACATCTGTAACTTGGAAAGGTGTTCTCATCAAGAATCATTGCCTAGAGTGGAAAAATACCAGCTAGAAATATCTTTAGTAGAATATGAACAAGAGTGATAGCAAACTTTATTCAAAATACAGACTGGAAATCAATGTCCAAAATATTTTCAAATGTGAATACAATATATTCAAAGCACATCTGATAGAAGCATGAGATGAGGATAGATGTAGATAGAGTTGTGCTCCAAAAACAGTGGCTCTAATATTCCTAGGGAAAAAAAAAAAAAAAAGAAAAAAAAAAAAAAAAAAAAAAAAAAAAAGGAACAAAACTGTATGTTAAATTCTGCTAAAGTACTATATTGATAACTAACCCCAAAAACATTTAGCCTGTAGTAATTCTAGATTCTGCAAAAGGCCTTGTCTAAGCATACCAGCAGCATTTCTGAAGACAGTTCTGAAGCTTTCTATTTTCTTGAAGATTTACTATGCAGTTAGGAAGTTTAGACAGAAATCTATCAACTTACTGGAGAGAAAAATGCTTTTGGAGTGGGCTGCAAGTTCAGGCTAGCAAAACTGATGCATGAGGTTGGAACATCTTACCTCAGTAACCTCTGAATTCACTGGTAGATGGGGAAAAGAAGGACTAAATGGGAAGAAATTACCACCAATGTCAAGCGAACATGCATTTTGTATGTTGTTGTAGTGAACATGGAAGTTGAAATGCTTTGTGAACAAAATTGCTGTATATAGTTGCCATAGTTTGAATAGTACTAATTTGATAAAGGTTTAGATTACACTTCTAAGCAAAAAAATATCACAACAGTTTTTTCATGTGTTTATAATCTGATTTTATTCACAAAGTATTTGCAAATAAGTTTTTTCATCATTTTTTGTTTCGAATTTCTTGACAGTATTTTATGTGAAGAAACTTCATTCATTGTATCATGCAGATTTTTGACTGGGAGCAATTATTTGCATATTCATATTTGTCCTGTGATATGCATACTCCACAGGTTGCTACCCATATGTCCTAATGTGACCTCTTGAGCTACCTAGGGACATAAGTGCCTTCCCTTTTTCCAGGAAAAGGTTAGAGATATTTCTTTTTCTTTGTAAGTAATTTTTTTTTTATTAATAAACTTGTTATCATGGAGGCTAAGTATTTTGTCCTCATGGCAAGGTGTTAATAGCTGTTATTCATGTCAAAGTGGTTCAAATTAAACCTTTAAAATGTTATTGTTTTCTCATTTCTAGTAGAAAGAAGAGATTCTTTATACTAGTGTACTCAAGATTTGAAAGCATCTTGCTGGTCGACAGGACTGAAACATTTGTCAAGAAACAAGGATTGGATAACTAAGTTTTTAAAGAAATATAGTTCATACAAGGACAGGTTTTGTGTGACGAGTACTTTTTGGTTTGGCCTGTTGGTGTACTTAGAAAAATAGATGAGATTTGTAGTGCAAAAAAACCCTTTCTTATGCCATAGAGGTTTACAGCATGATTTTAATATGTAACTAGACGACTTCCTTATGAAAGAATTGTTGGAGCGAATAATTTCTTAGATAGGTGAAAAATGCCTCCAGTCTTTTTTCCTGCACGAGCATTTAATTGTTTTCACTAGAAATACAGTGATTATTTCCTTCACAATAATACCATACTGTGATTTTGTATTTGATTAGCATGAAAAATTATTTCAGAGGAATCTTATTTGAAAATGTATTTGTGATATTTCAAAATATCATTAAGCAATTCTTAATAAGACATTGTATATTATTCTATTAGATTACATTTTTCTTCATCATTACTAAATGATTACTTATTACTTTATCTTGTTGCATAAACTGTCAATATTCATAACTAAAATCTAAAATGGGAAAGAGTGACACACAATACAAGCTGCTTTCTCTGCAAACATTTTCAAAATGCATCTAGCTATTTTTATGTCATAATTGGTTTTAAAATATTTAAAGCATTAGTACATGAGATACAATATTACAATTTTATGAGTCTCGTTAGAGCCTTCAGTGAGTGAAAACAGCAAGGCTACGATGCGTGAGGTGATACTGCTGTTTGAAGGCACTGAGGAAACTCAGTGTTCTAAGGCAGGTGTTATCTATCAGGTTTTGAAGAGGAGCAACACTTGTACTCTACTTCTAGCCCAGGGAAGATTGAGGGTTCTATTATGCCAACCTCCTTTGACTTTTTATCCTTGTACATCAGCTAAAGTCAACCCAAAACCTTTCCTGCAAACCTGGTCCTAGCAAAGGAATCTGTGTTCCTTGTATTTTGTGAGGAGTGATGTGCTCAGATTGGATACCAAGGGCTGATCTCCTCCAGAGGCCCCTCCATGGTCCTGTGCATGCTCCAGCCTTAGTGTACTGCCACCCAAAACGAGGATTTGCCTGGAAATTATTTTATTGCCTCAAATAATTTTCAAACTCTGTAAACAGAGGTGATTATGAGGGATTTTCATATTCATAGACTCAAAGCCATTTTTCTCCTAGCCATGGAAAAATAGTAAAGGGGTTATTACAAAATCAGGCCTGCACTCCCTGTAAAAGCTCTGAAACATAGTTTTTTTATTCCTTAAATAAAGTAATTGTTTTAGAGAAGTATATTTAATGTATGTTTGTACAGAAGACAAAGGCAAATTGGAATATAGCCTTATCTGTCCTTATTAATATAGCTTCAAGCGTGTTCTTTCACAGTACCATTAAGATTACAAACAATCTGCTGAAATGTTACAGGAAAACTACTGTAAATAAGGATTCCTTGTTCCTATGTATTACAATACAATCCTTAAGTATAATGATAAAATACTACTTATTCTAAGATTTCAGTATGTATGCTGTGTTCCAAGGAAACCTCAGCACAGTATAGAACAAACCTGAAAGAGTCTTATCATCTCCAAACATGCTTCCCATAATAACTTGATTTTGCCCTAAGGCAGAAGCTTCAGAAAGAGTGGAATCGATCCATTACTTATGAAAATTTTGAGACATTATAAGAAACTGGAGTAGTATTTCATAGAGGGAAAAAAAACCTATGGCAGATTTGATAACATGTATAGGCTCCCAAAAGACAAACACCATTTCCTAAAAGGGAATATATAAACAAAGGCAGACGTTATAAATACATTGCTCATTTCAATTCAGCAGTGTTCCCTCAAATGACCTTGCAAATCAGTATTCCTTTGAGGAAACACTGAATGTGTCTACATGTGCTTTTAGTTTTCATCAATAGTGTGCCTTAGAAGCAGATCTCCAGGTTGTCTCTAGTTACTGCACTTTGGTTCACCGCATACAGACATCAGCTTGCCCAGTATGGTTTTCTTTTAGATGAAAATAAATGAAATACACTCGGAAAAGCCACTTCATGCTTCCCAGCCACAGCCCAGGAGGAATAGTCCCCAAAAGAAAAAGTAGGATAGAGCACACAAACCCCCCTAAAATGTGTGTTGTGTGTGTTTCTGGTTCTTGCCATCAGCTACAGCACCACAGAGGTGTTTGGTTCCTCTGAGTGCTCACACAGACCCAGCCAAAGCTGCTGCAGATGCTGTTGGGGATATACACCACAGGAAGAGTGTATGACTCAAAAGAACAGATCCTGCAGAACATTACATTTCACAGTGAAAAAGTTTGGATAGGAGGGGGAAAACACAGCAGAAGAATCTTTTTTTGAAGAATATTAAGGCTATAGGTAGCAGTCAATGAACCTTACAGTGGGATTACTGTGCATTATTAATAGCACTGTTTGCTTAGAGTGGTAAATTTTTTTCTAATATCTCAAAAATAATTCTGAGTTGGCATAGTAATAGCTTCAGAATCTATGTGTGCACATTTTTCTTATATTTTTTTATTTTTTCTTTGTAAAAGGGTGAGTTAATATTTTCTTTAACTAAGACAAATGAGAATAAATTGTTGGCTAAGATATTTTTTGTAGCTCTTAAAATCAATATTAAACTGCAAGTGTCTGTATGATACAGAAATGTGTATGAATTTGTGTGGATAGAAAGGAGATGCTCCTCCTCTCACATCCCTTGGTTTTTAGAGAAAGCCAAGCACCTTAATAAGTTACTGAAAAATATAGCAGCAAATGTAAATGTATATATGATGTTTGCCAGATATGAAATGAAACAGTGAAAAAGAGAATAAATGGAAAAAATATGGTGGGTTTTTCTTGTCAGAAGACTACATGTATGCTGTAGAATTTGTGGTGAAACCCGTGGACTGCGTCCAGTTCTCATGCTGCTGTAAAAGGATGTTTATTCTGATTGGTTGACTAAATTCATGGCTCATCATGAGGTAGCCTTCCCATGTATAGTCATAGAATCACTGAATCATAGCTTGATTTGGGTTGAAAGGGTGTTTGAAAATCATGGTTCCAACTCATCATTTTGAGCAGGGACATCTTCCACTAGACCAGGCCCATCCAAGTAGACTTGAACACATCCAGGGATGACACATTCTGAAATTTCTCTGGGAAACCTGTCCCCATGTCTCACCACCTCCCAGGAAAGAGTTTCTCCTTAATATCTAATTTAAATCTACCCTATTTCGGTTTGGAGACATTTTCTCTTGTGCCCTTGGAAGAAGTCAGTCTCCGGCTTTTTTGAAGAGCTTTCTGGAAGGCTGTAATAAGATCTCTTTGGGTCTTCTCCACATTAAACCCTGACTCTCTCAGCCTGTCTTCAGCAGAGGACATGATGGCAAAGCATTTTAATTTGCTACACACTTGAAATAGTGCAACTCAAAACATTTTTAAGGCTTTAAACATCTTTCTGCCACCTGGCAAAACTACCCTACTGCCTAATCTTGTTGGGAATAGGTATAGGTATAACAAGATTATTTTATAATTTCTGCTGGAGTGGGATGTTTAAGTGATTCCCTGTAATTAAAGTCAATAAGGTCAATTATAATCATCATAAGATGCAGCAGCACTGGGTTTAACCTAGAGTTTCCTGTCCTCTAGGCTGGTAACAACAAAGAGAAATTTAACCAAAATTCTGCTGCCAAGAGGCAGGAGTTGATGAATTATTCCACACGCAGTTATATATTGTCACACATAAGGGGAGGAAGGGAATTACTAAAGAAGAAATATAAGTGAAGTTTGGTGGCTTAAGTATTGTGAAATATTATAAAATAATGAAGCCTCATCAGGAACACTATTCACTCTCAGGCAACTGTCATCACTGTTAAGAATCCTTTGACCTAACAGGAACTCTTGGGAATCACTGTTTTATAGTAAATTCTCGTGCTCTGCCAAAATGAGGTAGTACATTCTGCATTTTCTGAACCTTGCAAAACTCACCATGGCTTCTTCTGGAACACTGTAAAGCTGTGGTACCTTGAGGTGCAACATAAAATCACAGAGTACAACAAACGCCAAAACAATTCCACAAATGCAACCACAACAAATCAGGGCACTATTTTTAATAAGGCACTTGACTAAAATGGTGCTGTTGACACTGGAATGACATTTCTTACTCATATAGTGAAAATGATTTGCTTTCAGATTTTACTAAATCTGTCTGCTCCTACTTTCGGTGGCACATCCTTACTAAACAAGCATCATAAAGAGGAGCTAGTGTTTTGATTTTTGTTTATCTTTATCTCTTTGAACTTCAATGGTGTTTTTATAGAACTGAAAGAATTCTGCTAGTTTTCTGTTTGTTTGTTTCTTCCATACTGTAGTCATTAGGGCAAATTTCTTGGCTCAAGTTAAATAAAACATTTAGTTGTTATCTTTGGCAGATGGATATTCTTGATGGTAGACTGAATTTGAGGCCCTGTGCTCAGAGTTCAGAGGTCATGTGTGAATTTGTTATGCTTTCTGGTTAACTCAACAAAATAAATTAACCAAGTGAAATTGTCATGAAGTGTTTATTTTGTAATGTTTCTATAATATACAGTAAATTATAATTTATGAGGTGTAATTGAAGAAAAGTCTAGCTGAAATTGTGTATAAGATTAGGGGATTATTAAACCAACCTTATTGTGTTTTCAAAACTTAAAATACTTTGAAGTTACAATAAATTGTTTGAGAGTGCAATCAACCCACAAATTTTAGTAATTTAATATATATTCTGGTGTAAAGTGGGACATATGGCCAAATCCCAGAGTGGTTTTTGCACAGAGTATTATAATAGTAATATAATATTTTGTGTTTACCTAGATAGTGGAAGAATGACCTGTTTTTATCCATAACACATGGTGATTGGTCAGTAGTTTTAATGAACTGCATCTAAGAACTTGCATGAGTTAGGAGGATAGTTGACATCCCGCTCCCTTTTTCTCCATCTGTTGCAGGCTGTTAGATACTGAGGTTGAATACAAGGAGGGAGTGTCACTTATTACCTCTCTCGAAACATGTTGACCTTTTAGGCTCTTGGCAAAGTGACTGCAATGTCAATATACATCTTATGGGAGACTGAAGGCAATTATTCATCTCTCAGTGCTTGCCCAGAAGGAAAAAAACTAGACAAAATATAAATTTATCTCTCTTGAAGGAGGAGCAGACTGAACAGAATGAGAAACCAGCTGCTGCAGTTGGGGGGGACGGGGGAGTTTGTGTGTGTGTGTGTGTGTGTGTATGCGTGTGTGTGTTCCTTACTTTTAAAAAAATTATTATTATGTTTTGATCATAGTTATGATCTTGAAACAGTAGCATGAAAATTATCGTCTGGAATTTTTTTTGCACATAGCCTTGGCAAACTCTGTCCTTACAGTAGAATGTAACATAATGAAAGATCTGAGATCTTCTCCAACATTAGCTGTTCAGCACAGGATGGTGGGAGTAGTAGGGTCAAAGAGATTCAGTGCAGGACTCTCTCCAGATTTTAATAAGGAAGGTCCAACAAAGAATGCTGAAATATGATAACTGTTTTAATAGGAAGAGAATATAGATACCCAGCAAATCTTAACTCCATTCAGTTGTTGGATACCCTGCATTTGTGCAGCATCAGCTGGAGCCCAGGTACACTTTCACACATCATGCTGTTCAGAGCTGATCCTGTCCATGAAGGAAAGCTCTCCCTTTTGGTCATATAATTTCTTTACAAGTGAACAACTCTGCTCAAATGAGAACTTCTTGTTGCCTTTTTAGGTAAAGGCAAGGCCATAAAGGTGCTTCAATAAAGAGTACCCAGTGGAAGCTTCCTACAAAATTCTCTCTTGCAAAGTGTAGGCTTAGTTCATGCTGCAGCCAAGAAACTTTTGCTGCACAGTACAGCCCCGAAGACCTCACAATATGTGCAGCTCAGTACAGCACAACACAGTACAGTCCTGTTCTTCCTTAAGTTCTGTTTATCACTACTTCCTAAATGTGCTAAACTCCTCCCATCAGGTTCAATAGAGTAGGTTTCCAACAATGACATAACTGAGTGCAGAGTGCAGTGTAGAGTAACATCTGCATTCGTTGACAATACAGCACCTAGAA
This sequence comes from Cettia cetti, assembly GCA_013401135.1. Taxonomy (NCBI): domain Eukaryota; kingdom Metazoa; phylum Chordata; class Aves; order Passeriformes; family Sylviidae; genus Cettia; species Cettia cetti. Next base: position 24,266 of record VZUI01059020.1, read on the forward strand.
ATCATAATTTATTTTAATAATAAAATTTATAATAAATATTTCAATAATACACCAGGGGTTATTCTCTGGAAATTTAAGTTACTACATCTAAAATAAAAATAATTCCCTCAGTTTCTTCTACTTCTCCCATTTAGAAAGACCCTATAGATGACATGGATGAGATTTGATCCAATTTGCAGTGACTTAATAGAGGGAAGAGTTGTATGATAGCCGGTAATCTCTACAGACTATTTGCATCATATATAAATACAATTTCCAAATATATTGAAAGGATATGCATGTGTGCATTAATTCATCCATTTATTGCAAAGGAAGAATCCATTTTCTTTTAGATTATGCTTCTCTCATGTGAAAGGAATCCTCATTTGTTGGTGGATAAGACCATGTATCAAGTGACTGTTCCTACCTTTGAAGCAATTTCATTTTGTGAATATATATATATATGTTCACACTTCAGATGCATTTTGACTTAATGAAGAGCTTAATAAAAATCAGCATTCATAGCTTCTGTGTAGTCAGATAAATTAGTTAATGCACAAACTGAGCTCTTATGTATTATGCAAAAGATTAGTTCTAAGATTTGCATAATGTGCTACAAATGACCTACTGTTTCAAACAGTAGCAGCTTGGGTAAAAGTGGGTTGAAAGCTGAAGTGACGTCAATAAAGTAATTACTCCTAGCTTGGCACATCTCATTCATTGTCAAAAGTTCAAGTCCCTGTAGTGCTGAGAGAACAGCTGAAAGACATTGAAGGCAGGTTAAAGAAAAAATACTACAACAATAGTCAGCAGAAAGGGCAGAGAATGGTCAGTGTGATTGGGATAGCAAGGATTCTCAGCTCTTCAGCATCTGATCCAAAATTCCATTAAAATGAAAAGCAGTCCTAGTACCTCCTTAAAGAGTGTTACTATTCTGAACCACAAGCTGCAGATCTGAGTTATAAGATTGTACTAACTCAGACCTGACTACACTGTTAACTAAACCAGTTAACTAAATCAGTTCAATTTCTGAGAAGGGGGAAAATACTCTTTCCTTACAAATCTTGAAGAAATATGTTGTAGATACCCTGCATGAGAAACACCAAGTGCCTGAATTTTCATAACAAGTCTGATTATATCAGGGGGCAGCGCACAGAGTGGATTGGAAACACATGGACTCCAGTCAGTCCTTCATTTGGTTTTTTACATGGTAAAAGCCCTTACCTTCTCTTTCATCAGGTGTAAAATAGGATAAATTATTGTGAAACTGTCTCTCAAAATTGTGTCTTGCTGCGGCAAACAGCTTACAAGCACACGTCCATGGCACTAACACTACTCAGCAGGGATTTTCTGAATCAGTATTAGTCTAAAAATATTATTCTCTAGCTATCTTCTATACATAGGAAGACTCTACTGAAGGTATTTCAGTCCCTCTGAACTCGTGGGGGCTAAAAAAGCTCTGGAGTTGGTGCTATTAAAAGACTTTCTTAATTTGCTCTGAAATAAAGGTTTAAATGGATATTAGAATTTTTAACTCCAGATTGACTGAGGCATGTGAACAGAGAAATTGAGAGATACATACCACCACTGACTGAGAAATGGCTTCCCTCTGTCAGATGCTGGAAGAAGCACAAAGGCATTTTGTGTTCTATGTTGGCCAGGCATGTAGGTACATAAATTCACTTACTGGAACTTTAATCTAATTTTTAAGGGGATTACAATTAAATTTGTAAAATAAATCAATCAATGCACAAAGTATTATCATTTTACTTATTTTGTTCTTATTGAAGGAAAAAAAAAAGCCATAAATATTTTTTTTGCATTGGGGCAAGAAGAGTTTGCAATTCAAATAGTTGTTGGCTAAGGCCATCTTAAATTGTGGTTTTCTCAAGGTAGAATAAGGTCTAATCCACTTTTGTAGAATAAAAGTGTGAGTTGCAGCAGTTGAATTTCTATGTTGCCAATTTGTGCAGTTTTTTAACACGGCTCTTGTAATGTCTGACTGTTCCAGTGAAGCCTCAGGTACCAATGCTGTGTGAAAATTCAACCAAAAGAAATTAATAGGTTAGAGAAAACTAGAGAACTAGAGACATGTGTGTAGTACTGAAAAAAGTAATTTTTGTGGCAAGGAACAGAAAGAATGGTTGGCCAGCAGTGCATGAGCAGTGGGGAGCTGGAGCATTATGTCTTCCAGACGTGATGGCTGCCTCATGTGTGCGACACAGTGCCATCACAAGGGAGATGAAGTGATCACCACGGGGTTGAAATGGGAAAAGAGGAAGTTTAATTTTTCTTACAGCTTATATAAAATTCTAGAAAAGAGACCACATTGGAAGACTGAGGTTCAACCTCTTCAATTCCACTGGTTTTAGAAAGTGTCCATCAATTGTCCTTTCTACAGAAAGAAATGTAAATAAGATAAAAAATTCTAACAACATTGCTTTGTTTACGTGAAGTTTCTGACTCTAAGAACTCGAAGGCTGGAAGGCAAGACAACACATGTGTCCTGTGCTTTGCTCTTACCAGCACTCTCAATGCACCATGTGCTTCTACTGTCAACAGGGCTTTGCTTGGGAAGTCTTGAATGGCTAAGAGCCTGTGCATCCTCCAGAATGTGAGCTGCAGCCTGGCATGACCACCAGGACTGGTGAATGTGTTGATCTGAAAGCTCCGTTCAACATCAGTGCTTGTTCCTGCTCTGACTTCTGCTATTCTCCTGATATCTTACACAGTGCAGCTCCAATGATTGACTTTTAAATAAAACCCTGTGTTGCTCAAGAACAAATGGGAGAGTGACAACCCCTTCCTTTCATTAGCACACACAGGCATAGCAGATGGAATAAATGGACCAGCTGCTTTCAGTACTGAGGTTCCTGGATTTTACTCCAGCCACTCTATCAGAAGGAAAATCATGTGCTTGAATGTCTGGTTAAAACCTCTGGTTTGTTTTGGGAAAAAGAAGCAAGAAATGGAAAATTGTATACTTCATTCAAAAAATATATATTTTCAATCTTTGACCATCATGGGGAGTAGTAAGAAAGCAAGCAGGGTATTTAATAATGGTAACTGTTTTCAGAGAGTTGGTAAAAGCCACAAGCACAGTGGATAGAAATCAGGTCATTTTTATCAATAAGATGAAGTCTCATTGTTTCACTAGGAAGCAGTGTTTATAGCTATCTTTATGACAGCCAGTGTTCTGTCTTAATTAGTAATATCATTTCTGCTTCACCTAAAATAGCTGAAGGGTTCTCTTGGGATATATTCTTGGATACAATTTTGCTTAATCTTATTATTAATGGTAATAATTTTTTTTCTTGCTTGGATTATCATCTGTACGCCAATGATTCTATTATTTAAACAAATAATTATTACACATTACAATTCCATTTACTGCATAACAATAACAAATCATAGTTACAGCTCATTCAAACTAAATTAGTTCTAAAACACTAATAAAATTAATTGCAAGATGCTTGATTGAAAAATAGAAACAGTTAAAACAGGAGCTCTTTATCATGGTCTTTGATAGTATATTACCTACTGGAATGAAGCTACTAGCCTTATATATCTTGGTGATTGTTAGCAAACAAAGAGTAACTGAAACTTGGTTGCTAAGAAACATTATTTCTCAGTGTTGACAATAATGATTTTCTTTGATTGCTGCTTCTATTGTTGTTCATTGCACAAGCTAAATGTTTTATTATAATATTGTGAAAATATTCTTCGGATTCCAATTGTTCTATGTGATACTATTGGGTCTATTTAAAAGCTTACAGCAGCATGGTATGTTCCTGGAAGAGTAGTGGTGTGTGATTTTCTGTGGTATATTTAAACTTTTAGAATGCCAAATATATATGAATGAAAACTGTAATTGCAGTCCAAGATCAACAATGCTAGCCTCCTCTCATATACTGCAGATGAAAAAATTTGTAGCAATACTTTTCTTGATTTCTAAATGTCTTAGCAGCAATAGATACTTTTTTCAGATGCTAACACTGGCTTTTGGGGAAGCAATTTTAGTAATCTGAAAAGAGCTTTTACTTTTAAAGTTTTTTAAGTCCCAAAAAGAGTGGCTTTAGTTCCTCTCAAATCATTAATCAGAATCCATAAAAAATGTAGCCATATTTGTAGCTGGAAAAGTATTCTTTGGCAAGGGTCAGAGCTCCTTGATTGCAGATACAGGCAGCCATCAACAATTTTTTCCCCAAGCAATTCTGTTTGATCAGATAATGTAGTTGGCAGATTCTATTCCAAATTTCTTTCTGATTAATGCAAGGGATGAAAAAATAATAGCAAAAAACTTGCCTATGTTAGTTGATTATTTTGACTTATTAAATAGACAAGTTCTGGTTTAGGTCAAAACTTTGCTCTGTGAAAATTAATATTCAAAAAGGCAAAAGATTAAAACATACTGTTTAAAAATTTTAAATTTTTTAAAGTTTTTGAGGTATTTGTAAAAGTATACATTATCTTTGAAATGAAAAAAAATGTAGTGTGTGCATATTGTAATTCTAAGAGGAAATACTAGGAAAAGAGGAAAGACTTGGAATAAAGACTTGCACTACAAATTAGAAGAGTCAGTGAGGACATTTCATTCTCCAGCAGATGCATGATTTTCCTTGTAAAGAGCTATGCCATATCCCTTTTCTCTTGTCTGCTGAGGTGTCTTTTAGTTATTAACTTTTTCAGGAGGGCTGAGTGTTGCTTATATCTTTAAGAGCAAAGAGTCCACAAGTGCAGGAAGTGCATACTACAACAATTTACATGACAGGATTGGTTTATGGAGCAATATACAGCATAAATTTTCAGACAGGGAATGTATGCTTTGGAGAGATGCCAGCTGCAGTTTAAGGAGGAAGGAGGTATAACCTGTTTTGTTTTGACTACAGTTTTTTTCAGATCAGGAGTTATAACCTTGTGTCTGTGAAGTACCCTGAAAAATTAAGTCAGAACCCATCCGGTGCTACAGAGCACAACTGCTGCATACATTAGTCTCTGTGATCTAAAGAAAACATACACCATAAGAGAGATCTTTCTGCCAGAAAGAGAAATTAAATTTGTGTCTGTATGTGTGTGTGCGCATATGTACCTGATTATTGGTTTCATATGGAAACTTATTGTGGCAAAAAGCCTTGTCAGTTTCAGTCCTCTAAAGACTGAACTTCCATGTTGAAAATTTTGAGGTTGAACTCTTTCAAGTAATTTCCATGTTTGAAGATAATTTTTTTTTTATGATCTGAAAAGCTGATTTTTAAAAATTTATTTAGAGATTGATGGCTTCTACTTCTTGAAAATGCTTGGAAATGAGGTCTGTATTTATTGTGTAAAAAGAGGAATATGTGGAAGAACATCAGATCTTAATTTTCTTCTGGAAGGAAAATTACTTTTGCAATACATCTCGACAAGGATATCCTTTCTGTGTTTCCATGTGTAGTAAATATTTGCTGATGTTGATACAATCTGCTTTCCTAATGGGTGTTTTAGTAGTTTTTTGTTCCTTTTTATTAAGTTCCTATTAACTGGCTTTCTGTTTAGGTACTGTGACTAATTCTTGGTTTCTAGTTTCTAATTTGATTACTTAATTAATGGTTTGCAGAGTTCCAGAATGATCGTACTTTTATTAATGAAATGCAGCTACCACTTTTTTTGAGTATGGCAGGAAAGAACTAAATATCAGAGAAGTTTCTATTGAAATATTTTGAGACAAGGGGAGAGGAGAGGAGAGGAGAGGAGAGGAGAGGAGAGGA
>VZUI01059023.1:0-14736 GCA_013401135.1 Cettia cetti
GAAGAAGAAGAAGAAGAAGAAGAAGAAGAAGAAGAAGAAGAAGAAGAAGAAGAAGAAGAAGAAGAAGAAGAAGAAGAAGAAAGAGAAGAAGAAGAAGAAAGAGAAGAAGAAGAAAGAGAAGAAGAAGAAAGAGAAGGAAAAGGAGAAGGCGAAATAAAATCCCCACATGTTGATTGTATTGAATCACAAAGCCAACATCACACTGTGGTGGAAATTCCTCCCTGGCCCCGATGCCTCCCCTCCTGGCTCTCTGTCCTCGCTTGGAGCCAGTGGTTACTGGAACCACCAATTCCTGCATTTCGTCGGGCCAAGTCCTGTCCCGTGTCCACCAGCACCGAGCCCCAGGGCCTGGAGGGGAAAGCCCAGGCTAGAAAAGCCCTGCAGACCTCTGCTGAAAGCCAGGTCAGCAACATTTGTACAGAGACCTCCCGGCCTGGCTGGGTTAAGGACTCCTGTGGTGGCCCCGTGGCTGCTTTTACGAGCAGCAGGAAAAGGGGAGGAGGAGAGAGGAGGCACGGAAGCTGAGTGACAAAAGCAAGGCTGGCTCTGCCGGGGCATTTCCTTATGTAAGAGGAGGGATGGGATGGTTCCCTCCAGCCCTGTGACCAAAGGAATGCAGGAGCACACGGCTGGACCCCAGGAACATGCGTGGGCTGGCCCAGGCACCGCCAGGGAATGAGGGAGCTGCTCCAGAGCTTCCCCACCTCCCATCCAGGGGATTAAACAATTCACTCCAGGGTTTGCAGGGAAAAGCCTGGGGGAGCCAGCCAAAGGCAGAGCACTGGAAGCAGGCAAGGAGTTCAACTCAGGATTCCTTGTGAAAGGAGGAGAAGGGAACAAAAATAAAGTCGAATTCCTGCATCTGTAAAACAAAAGTCTCCACGTTTTTCCAGATTCCAGGATGGAGGGTTTGTAATGCAATGCTGCCTCTTTCTGTGTTATTTTTCTAAATCTCTCTCTCTCTCAATATCTTCCTCATCCCAGCCTTTCTCTCTGAGATCCCCAAAGCTGTTGTTACTATCCATGTAATGCCCAGTGCCATTAGTGAACGGAATTATTAAAGTGATAAAACAAATATCAGCAGACTGACCAGCACCAATTCTCCTCCCTAGGGCAAGAAAAGAGATTCATCAGCACCTCACTCCCCAAAAGTGCACCCCAGGTATGGGGATTGAGCACTGATGATCTCCTGGCAACCCTTCCTTTATTATTTGCACTGATAAGGGCAGATATCACTGGCAACTCTGGCTTTAGGAAGTTCATTCAAGGAAATTAATTCCCCTCAAAGCCCACTGTAGAGGGAAATCAAGGTGCTGAAATCAGCTGAGTGCACCTTGCTCTGGTGGCTGACCACCTTCCAGATGTTTCCTCATGGAGTTTGCAATATCTCTGCCCTTTGGGGAAAAATCACTTTATTGTGACCAGCAGACACAGCAGGGAGAGGCAGGGTTTTGTTAGATTGAACACCCAGAGGAAACACTAAACCCAGCTTTTCTCTGAGGGCAGAACAGGACCAGCAAGTCTGAGCTTGGGTTCTAAAGTGCTCTTGACTTGAGCTGCTGGTTCCCACCCAAGCTGCTGAAGTGAAGTGTCTGGCATCACAACACAACCCGTTAACCCTTCATGGGTGATGGGGCAGGAGCAGGGAAACTCCACTCCTGCTCCTGAAACGAAGTTAGGAGGAGCTAAACAGAGCCTGGCTTAGGCAATCAGAGATCTACCATCAGTCCCTCTTATTTCTACATGAACCACTGGAAAAAGAATTTAATATAATTATTTCCTTGGAGAAAGTTCAGATCTCTACACAAATTCTGCCCCCATCTCCCACAGTTGGTGTCACAACAGTCCCCAGATTCCTTAAATCTTAGAATCAGGATCATGGAGTGGTTTGCATTGAAAGGGATCTTAAAACTCCTGTTCCAGCCCTTGTCCTGGGCAGGGATAGTTCCCATTGCTCCAGGTTTCTCCAAGACTTGTCCAACCTGGCCTTGAGCATTTCCAGGGCTGTGGCAGCCCCAGCTTCTCTGGGAAAACCAGTGATAATTTTCCATTGCTCCATTCTCTGCCTTTGTAAGAGGAGCTGCTACATCAGCAGTGAAGGGCTGTGCATGAAAAAAAAAAAAAAAAAAAAAAAGATAGTTTTGGTCAATTTTTTTCCATTTAAATAATTTTCTAATATTCCAATGAATAATCCTTCTCTGCCAGCTTCCATTCTAAAACTTTCACCTAATCCCAACATATTGCATCCCTCCTAGGAAATCCTGGAGTACTCAGAGGTCTTTATTCCGTGGAATTCCATCTTTCATGGAATGTCACAGCCAAAAGCCAAATCTGGCCATGCCTGCTGGTGAATGAGGGACCTGCAGGACTCCTGCAGGGTTGTATTTCAATTTATCCCACCTGGCTGTTCCCAGATCAAATGAAAATCAAACTGCTCCTCTGTTGGATCCACATTCTGAAAATCCAAGCCCCTCTTTTCCTCCTCTGAGCCAAGTTCATGTCCCAGTGATTCCCCCCACTCAGCTCTTTCACCTGGGTGTCAGAGGGAGAAAATCGAGTTGTTTCCAGAGAAAGGGAATGACAATGGGCGGGCCAGTTTCAAGCTGGGATAGAAATGCAGCTTAATATGCTGTCAAAAATGATTTGAAACAGATCCCTTCGTGCCAGCTGATAAAACTGAAATGTTCTGCTTCGGGCTGAGCCACCGCAGGTTGGAAGCTGACTTTTTAACCTTTTCCCATGGAAAAAAAAAATCAGAAAAACACACTTTTGAGGGGCAAAGTTAAAAAAAAAAAAGTTAATATTGAAGCCTTGCCTCAAAGCATTCATAAAACTCCTGGTGTGAGGCGAAGCAGTGGAGTGTTGGTGTCAGAGTGAGAGGACGAGGCAGGGAGGGACAATGCTGGTCCTGATGCCTCGATTGGATGCCAAAATTCTGGCAGCAGAGTGCCACACATCCCAGAGATGTCTTTTAGGAATTATCCACCACAGCCTGGAGGGTTTTCAAGAGCAGCTCATGGCCACCATGAGGCTCTTGTGCATCCAACCCCTCGGTCTGCCCAGCCCAAAAAGGAGGGTGAGCAGATCCCCCTGTTGGATTTCTCTAGAGCTGATTATTTATTCCACTTATGCTCCAACATCAAGGTTTAAAAAGAGATTACCCAGCTGGCAAAGTTAAAAAAATAAAGCTAATATTGAAGCCTTGCCTTCAAGCATTTATAAAACTGCTGCTGTGAGGCAAAGCAGTGGAGTGTGGAGTGTTGGTGTCCTGGATGGGACACTGCTGGCCCTGGTGCTGTGGCCGGGGTGCCAAATTCTGGCAGCAGACTGGGATGATTTTTAGGAATCATCCACCACAGAGTGTTTGCATGAGTAACTCACGGCCAGCACAGTGTGGTGCATCCAACTCCTGCACTGGCCCTTGTGCTGCCCAGCCCAAAAAGGAGAGTCAGCAGATCCCTGTCTGATTTCTCTTCAGCTGATAACCTGCTCCACTCAGGCTCCAGCACCAAGGTTTAAAAACGGGTGACCCAGCTGGCAAAGTTGAAAAGAAAGTCAATATTGAAGCCTTGCCTTAAAGAGTTTATAAAACTCCTGGTGTGAGATGAAGCCCTGGAGCGTGGGGTGTTGGTGTCCTGGGTGGGACACTGCTGGCCCTGGTGCTGTGGCCGGGGTGCCAAATTCTGGCAGCAGACTGGGATGGCTTTTAGGAATCATCCACCACAGGCTGAAATGTTTGCAAGAGCAACTCACGGCCAGCACAGCATTGTGCATCCAACTCCTGCACTGCCCCTTGTGCTGCCCAGCCCAAAAAGGAGAGTCAGCAGATCCCTGTCTGATTTCTCTTCAGCTGATAACTTGCTCCACTCCGGCTCCACACGCAGGTTTAGAAGGGTCAGCTGCCCTCCAGCAGCATCCCCCGGGCCCTGTCCCCGCCTGCCCAGCCCCGCAGAGCTGCAGCCCCTGCGGGCAGCAGGAGTTTGTGTACAAAGCTGTCACCACTCTCAGGAGTGGGTGGATTTTCCAGCTCATCTGTAACCTGAGTGGCACTTTCAGCCCCGGCATCTTTCTTCCCGGTGTCAACAGCACGCAGCGGCCGAGCTATCCCCTTACACATTATCTTCCATCAAGTTGACGGACAGGAGGGAGCAGAGCCAGGAGTCATTGTGACAGGCTGGGTGTTTTTACAGGCACAATGGTTAATGGGCTGGTTAATGTAAAGGATTAGCCCCTTCAGCCCCGGGACATCTGAGAGGGGAGGAAGGGGGTGGTGCTGCTCAGCCATCGGCTCGTAACCAAATAGAAGTGAATCGGGAAAATAAAAAAAATCCCTTAGAGCGTCTAGGGTTTGGCGCGAGGGGTGGCGTTGTGGGATGGTGATGCTCACGGCACCCAGCACAGAACACAGAGCCTAAATATCACGGTCTGCAGGGAACGGACATGTCCCCAAAGCTGCCAGAGCCCCAGGAGAGTTTGGACAACGCTGCCAGGCACAGGATGAGATTTCTGGAATCATCCTGTGCAGGGTGAGTTGTTGGACTGGATGAACTCTGTGCAGGATGAGGAGTTGGGCTGGGTGAGGAGTTGGGCTGGATGCTCCCTGTGCAGGGTCAGAGGTTGGACTGCATGATCCCTGTGCAGGATGATCCCTGTGCAGGATCAGAGTTTGGGCTGGATGATCCCTGAGCAGGGTCAGGAACTGGGCTGGATGATCCCTGTGAAGGATGATCCCTGTGAAGGGTCAGAAGTTGGACTGGATGCTCCCTGTGCTGGATGCTCCCTGTGCAGGGTCAGGATTTGGGCTGGATGATCCCTGCACAGGATCAGAGTTTGTGCAGGATGATCCCTGCACAGGATCAGAGTTTGTGCAGGATGATCCCTGTGCAGGGTCAGGATTTGGGCTGGATGATCCCTGTGCAGGGTCAGGATTTGGGCTGGATGCTCCCTGTGCCTCCTGCCCAGCCGAGGATATCCTCTGATCCTCTGATGCTCTGGGGCAGCTTTGGAGGAGCAGCGGGGGATGAGGAGGCTGAACCGACTCTCCTCATCCTCAGCCAAGCGATGAGAGGGGAAGGCGAGGGGAAAGCTCAGCTGTGCCCTGGGGACACCAGGGCCGCTCTGCCCAAACCTCCTCCTGCCAGAGGATGCCGAGAGCTCCAAAAAGCGGCTGCTCAGAGGAATTGCTGTGTGGAAAGCGGATTTTTGCCGCTTTTCCTGAGACAGCAAAGCCGCCCCCGAGGCTCCGGCCTTCCCCGCTGCATCCCCCTTCCATCAGAGCCGCATTATCCCGAGGAGCCCATCCAGCGCTATTGTATCACCGCTAAGTGCCCGAGCTTATGGGATTTATGGCCATATGCTCGCAGGGCTTAGGCACTGAGAGGCTTAGGAACCTTCCTCCAAATTCCTCAGGCCGGCTAAAACCTCCTGCCTGACCGGCTCGGCTTACAGCAGCCAGAAAAGGGGCTGGAGAGACCCTCCCCAGGGAAAGACACTGAGTTCTGGGGGAAAAGGGGCTGGAGAGACCCTCCCCAGGGAAAAGTGCTGAGTTCCAGGGAAAAGGGGCTGGAGAGACCCTCCCCAGAAGAAAAGGGCCTGGAGAAACCCTCCTCAGGAGAAAAGGGGCTGGAGAATTCCTTCCCAGGGAAAACTGCTGCGTTCCAGGAGAAAAGGGGCTGGAGACACCCTTCCTAGGGAAAAAAGAGGCTGGAGAAATCCTTCCCAGGGAGAGCTGCTGAGTTCCAGGAGAAGAGGGACTGGAGAAACCCTCCCCAGAAGAAAAGGGGCTGGAGAAATCTTCCTCAGGAGAAAAGGAGCTGGAGAACCCTTTCCCCAGGAAAGATACTGAGTTTCAGGAGAAAAGGGATTGGAGAGACACTCCACAGGAGAAAAGGGACTAGAGAAACCCTTCCCCAGGAGAAAAAAGGGCTGGAGAAACCCTCTCCAGAAGCAAAGGGGCTGGAGAGACCCTCCCCAGGAAAGATACTGAGTTCCAGGAGAAAAGGGGCTGGAGAAACCCTCCCCAGGAGAAAAGGGGCTGGAGAAAACTTCTACAGAAGAAAATGGGCTGCAGAAATCCTCTCCAGGAAATCTGCTGAGTTCCAGGAGAAATGGGGCTGGAGAAATCTTTTCCAGAATAAAAGAGGTTGGAGAGACCTTCCCCAGGAGAAAAGGGGCTGGAGAAATCCTCTGCAGGAAAGATACTGAGTTCCAGGAGAAAATGGACTGGAGAGACCCTTCTCAGGAGAACAGGGGCTGGAGAGACCCTCTCCAGGGAAAGCTGCTGAATTCCAGGAGAAAAGAGAGGCTGGCAGAACTCTGGGATAGTTGGAGCTGCTCACAACATCCCAGTGAGGCAGGTGAATCACCCAGAGGTGGAAATCTGGGGCAGCACAGGGCTGGTTTCCCTCCTGTCGCTGAGGCAGAGAGATACAAACCTGTCTGTGGCCAAACAGTTTTCAGATATTTTATTTTTCAATAATTATTTTGGGTTTGCATCAGGCTGCTGGGATTCAATCACTTGGTCAGGCCAAATCCTGTCACCTGCACAACAAAGTGATGTTCAGCATCCCTGTGCCTCATGCTGTGTCTCGTGGTACTGACTACTCAAAAAAGAAAATCAATTTAAGTTGCTGTAAACTCACAGAAAAGAATTATTTCCATCCTTTCCTCCTCTCCCTGAATGGCACTGAAATCTGGCAGTGAGAAATTAGGAAGCAAAACGTAGTTTCTGCCTAGCTGCTTTTCTTTTCTTTGTTTTGACATGTTTTAATTATTATTCCATATTCTGAAGGTGAGGGGGGAAAACACAGGAAAATATTTTAAAAGCCAGCTGTTGATTTTTCTATCTTTGGCCAATTCACTTCAGCAGCATCACGGGACTTCCAGGCTCTGAAAAGTGGAAAAGAGATGGACCTGCACCGGGGGCCTTCATCTGAACCTTGGGATTTGATGGCAGCAGGGATTTGAGTGCAGGCAGAGGAGCTGATGGAGCCTGGGGCATGAATTTGGAGCTGAAAAAGTGTTTTCTATCATTAAATTTATATTATTATTTGTAACGATGACCTCTGGTGACACCCACCCTTTGTTTCTCCATTGGGGGTCCTTCTCCCTCTATCCCAGACATGATTTAAATTCTGTAGAAAAGCTAAAGTGGTTTCTCCCTCTGGTTCATGTGCACAAAATAAAGATCCAGGTTATCAGAGCTCAATTTTCTGCTGAAGGCAAGCCCCAGCCTTGCACTTTTGTGTGTGTCCATCTGTGCAGAAAGGCTGGGACGTGGCTGTTGTGAAATATGAGTGTGACAGAGAAGTCAGAAAGGAAAGAGCCTGCTCTGTTCTCCAGCAGCTTTCAGAAAATTACCCAGGGGCAAAAACCCCAAACCATGGCAATAATCCATAACTTTAATTGCCATTTTCTAAGGGGAACCCATTGAATTTTGGGCACTGAATGGGCCAGGGGTGGTTCCAGCTCTTCCTTACAGTGAGAGCTGGGACATCTGCTGTGTTTTAGGGAATAGGGAATGTTGTGGCAGGCCCAACAAAGAACAAAGTCCTCACTCAGCCAGGGACTCCCAAAAGTGATGGAGCTGGAGATCTCCCTGGATCAAAGAGCTCAGGCACAAAGCAAGAATTATCACTACAGATCAAGGCACCAAAAGATAAAAGGCTGGATTCTTATATATATATATAAAATATAATTCTGCCTATTCTATTCTGCCTTGCTAAGGGGACCCTTAAGTGACACTTAATTACAGACAGTTAATATTAAACCTGTACAAACCAGTGCAGAACAGTCAGTGCACTGAGATGAGACAAAGGGAGCATTTTTTATACTTTCCATCAATTCATAAATAAGGTAAAAGAGGCAACATCACATTCCCAAGTTACAGAGGGAATTTGTGGCAGAGCTGTTAATGAAGCCCAAGGAACCAAATTTTGATCGTGGTCCTGTTCTTTTCAGGGGGAATTTTTATTGTTTCTTTTTCTGTAGAAGTATTTAAACAAATTTATTTTTTAGCAAAGCCTGGAGCTATTTCAGCTGGAAGTGGCCTTTCTACAGAAAAATAATGTCCCAACTCTCAGCACAAGTGAGGAAAAGAAAACAAATGTCCTCAGGAAACAGTTACAGCAAATTTGTCACTTCACTGATAAAGTAGTTAGGAGTTTAAATTAGACTCACCTCATGTGTAGACCTGGGTTGAATTCACCTGTGAGGGCAAAACACACAAAAAAAATCACATAGAAGTCACAGTTTTCAGCAATCTTTGCAATATTTTGCTTTGCCAAGTGAAACCCACCTCAGTTCTGTGTCAGTCTGGAAGCAAATTTAAACAGCGGGAACCAAGATACTGTTTTTATTTAACAAAGGAGCAACAGGTGAGGGGAAAAAAAATGAAGGAGAACAGTTGAGAAGTACAGCTAATTAATGTAAATTTGACTGGATCCATCCACGTGTTGGTTTTAAGCCACTGAGCTATGGGTTTCTGCACCTGGATCCTTCAAGTTGCCTTCAACTCTAAAAAAAACCAGCAAAACTGGTTCAACATAAACAATTGTCTATAGGACAAAAAATGACATCAATTTAGGATTTATTTCTACAAAACAAGGGGAGAAATTATGAGGGGGAAGCAGAAAAATAATCCCCAACCACCCCTGACCCACAATGTGGATTTTTTACCCAATTACAAAACCCCACCCAGGCCGTGGAGCAGAAGGTGAAAAAGAAGGGCTCAGCCCTGCCCTGAATCCTGCACCTTGCTCTGTGCACATTCCTGTGCTCTAAACCCTGAAACTCTGAGCTTTGCCCTGTGCTGTCACACACTTCACTCAAACCACACACCCAAAATCTCGGTTTTTTCACTCAGTTTTTTTCTCCACGGGCTCAGGGCAGTGCAGGGTTTTCTTGGGGGTCAGTGCCTGTGGGCACAGAAATCCTGGAATTCTCAGTGCCCAGGGCTCCAGCAGGCTTGTGAGGTCATGTGGATCCATGTAACTGCTGACTTCATCCTGACTAAAGATGTGACCTGTAATTCAATCCAGTGCCTTCAAGCAGCAGAATTCCCCTAAGCAGAAAAAAATTCCATTGCTAAATGCTGGATGTGGAGGCTGTGCCTCCTCTCTGGTGCAGGCATCTGCTCTGGAACTTTGGAATAGGTGACAGCAAGGGGGACAAGGATTTCTTCAGCTTCCTTCCTTCATGGCCCTGTCGTGGAGATTGACACTAAAAATGAAGTTACCTGACTGTTAGCAGTGTGCTCCCATTGCCAGAAAAATTCCCTCCCAAGCTCTCCACTCCTGAAAGAAGGAATATTTTAAGGTGGATGTGGAGGTTGTTTTCACACAGGTGAAAACTGGTTAAGGGACAGTGGTTTTAATCTTGATTTTTGACTTGAGCTTGAAGGGGAAGAAGGGTGAGAGGTGCAGAGCAGCAAAAGAGAGGTGAGATGGGAAGGCAGAAAGAGGAAAGCAGAGGAATTTGTGGGATTTTCTCAAGTTCATCCACCTATTAATAAAGGGCAAACAAGAAGCGACAGGGAGGTAACACTGAGCAGGCCTCGGCCATTCCACAAAACATCTCCCATAATTTCAGGGAGCAGGAACTCCAGCTGACAGATTTTTGGAGCCGGCCACGGAGCTGTTATGGGACTGGGGAGAGGAAGAGGAGGGGGAAGGGGTGGCTGGGAAGGGGGCAGAGCTCATGGAGAGGAGCGGGAGCAAGGCCGAGGTCAAGGGCGAGGTGTTGGGGGCAGCTCATGTTCTGCCAGCTCCCCGTGGCACGCAGAGCAGATTTTGCTGCTGGGTTGGGATGCAATGGGACAAAGATCACGTCATAAACTCCGGGCTGGAGCGTGGCAGAGCTGGGAAAAGCTGATTCCCCTCCGGGGTGGCTGCTGAGACCGCATTACCTGACATTTCCCCCGCCCCAGCTCGGCGTGACTCAAGTGCCGGGGGTTGCATTAAGGAGGTGTGAACATCATGAGCCTGGAAAGCAGCCAAAGCTTGGGAAGGTCAAGAGAGGAATTTTTCCACCAAGTTCAACTGGACTTTCAATCAATTCCAGCTTCACCCTGTGACTTTCCCTACGTGTACCCGAAAAAATGAGGTGAGGTGCCGCGTAACGAGTGAGACCACACAGGGCTGGCTCACTCCGGGTTCTTCTCTCATGCAAAGTTTGCTGAGGACATCTGGGAACATTCCTGTCTGGGCTGAATGAGAAAGGGGTGTCCAAAAAGGGTTTTTTGCTATTTTTTCAAAGGCAGAAGTGGCCAAACATGGGCAGAAAGTTGTTCAAAATACGGAAACAAGACGAAAAATTAGGGCTGGAAAGAAAACAGCAAATGATGGGCAAATCCTGGGATGAGTTTATGGCTTTGGGGACATTTTTCAGCCACCAAGAGGAGATTGTTCAGGCAGTCAAACCTCAGCTGCTGCACCCTCACCCAGAAATACAAATTCCTGATAGCACCAAAGGTGCTGGCAGAGTGACAACACGGAGGGCAGCGAGGGAATTCCGCGTTGTGATGGAGGAGCAGTGGCTCCATTACCTTGGTAGGTCCTCGTCTGGTTCAGCTGCCTCTGCAGATCTCACCCCAAGTGCTGAAATTCATCTTCAGCTTTGCCATCAGCCCTCCCATAAATTACCCTGGAGAGGTGTTTAGAGACCCCGCAGTTCGCAACGTGTTTGGGGAGGAAAAAAAAAGCACTAAAGAATGATGAAGAGCTGATGAAATTTTATGTTACAAATATTTTTACAGCTTTAGCCCCTATTTTTAGTTAACAAATCATCTATGGACCAATTATAATTTCCTTCACACATATTAAGTACACAGAAGAATTCGCCAAACACACTGGTGCTAACCCCAAACATTCAAAAAACATGAGTCAGCCCCTCTCACTGCCTTCCCCCCTCCCACCCTGGGCTTATTATGGACTTGAACTTCATCAGACTTCTGCAAAAATAAATGGAGGCTCTTTATTTGCCTTCTCGTACTGGAAATTTTTCCATTTTGCCTCTTCAAGGTTTCTTCTCCACCTCTGAGGATTAGGAATTTATTTTCTTTTTATAAGAAGCCTGATGTTTCCTCCTATTTACTTGTATTCAGAGTGAGGGATGCCTAAAAATCCCTCCAGGTAAAGACTGGGACAACTCCTACAGTCCCTGGATTTCCCAATTTTGGTTGTATCCATGTGCTCTTACCTTGTTTTTTCCTTCATTATGTTGAATATGCAAGTGAAAAAATCATGTGATTACTGCTCCATCTTCCCAGTGGGATTGAGGGCATGGTCAGACCTTCAAAATGTTGAAACAATTTAAAACCTTCCAGCTTTTTTAAAGGGAAAGTGATTTTCCTTTTCTCCAAGCTGGTCATGGTGACTGAAAGCCTTTATTCCCTTTCCCAAACAAAGGTGTCCAACACCATCTGAGATGCTCCTGAAAACCAAAACACCAACAGTTTTATTTTTGTGCAGAGTTATCTTCAAACACCAGCATCTACTAATTTGTTCTCATCGTACTTTTTTTCTGAAAAGCAAATAAATTAATTCTCTGTGAGTTTCCATTTTCTGATGGGCTCGGGAAGGAAAAAATGCTCAAGGAATCCTTGTCCTCCTTGATCTCACCTGCTCCAGAGGATCAGTTAATGCCTGTACCAGAGGAAAAGTCCCAGCCCCACCATCCAGTGCTGAAGCAAAACCCCACAAGGTTCCCTGTTGGAATTCTGGAAACTTAGATTTTGGGGTTTTGGGATATAGTAATGCATCTGAGTCAAGATGGAGGGCTTTGAGTGCTGTCTGAATCCCTCTTCTTCACCTTCTTCTTCCTTCTCCTTCATGGGTTTGGGTGCTTTTCTGTAATTGAAGTCCGCATTGCAGACCTCAAGTAGTTATTGAGTTTAAAATAAAAATAATTTAGGTGGCATCTCATAATTGGACAGGTTGTCCTTGGAAAGACCTGGTAGAGACAGAGAAGTGCTCCATTTTACCTCTTCTCTCCAACTGGCTGGTTAGAGCTCATTGCTTGTGAGGCTGTAAATAGATAAGAAACAATAAACATCCAAGTCCAAACTCAAAATCTGCATTTCCTGTGTCTTAATCCTGACCTCGGCAGAGAAAAAGAAACCAGAACTGTAACAGATCCCAACCCTCTTTATCAGTGTGCACCAAATTCCTTGGAAAAGCAGGAGCAGAGTGCTCCTGGATAACCAGGACCATGGACATCTGCAGAGGGCCCAGATGCTTTGCAGGATGAGAAGAGCTTGAAAGAAAAGTGGAATGGGATGAGTTTAACACCTCCAAATCCAATCCAATCCAATCTTTCCAAGGGAGAATCTTTGCAATCCTTTCATTTCCATCTGGAGAGAACTGACTCTCATTTCAAGGTCATAACTTACATGTGTTTTTAGCTGCCAGTGTAGATGAAGACACGAGCTGTGTCTGGCTGTCCACATGGCTGGAACTTCTGAGAGGATTTTGGTGCTCTTGGCACTTTGGGACTTTCCTTTTGTCTCCTCAAACAGAAATGCTCAACACTCTCAGAATAATTTGCACAAAGCTTCTTTCTGGACCCGTGCACTGTGGCAGACACTGAAGTCAATCCCTCCTGGCCTGTGTGGTTTTGTGAGAATCCAGGAAAAAAACCCAAAAAAAACCCCAAAAAAAAAAAGGTAAAAAGCAAAATTCACCAGATCAGCTTTCTAAGCAGTGACTTTCCCTGAGCTTTCCTAGAAACCCTGCTCTGCTTTTCCCATCTTCTGCCAAGCTGTATAGAATTGGATGAGCATAATTTTTCTTTTGCTCCTTCTCCACGAGCTTGTGCCAGTGCGAGGAAGTTTATTTTTGTAACTTAACCCCCTCTTGCAAAGTGCACTTAAAGCACCTGGCTTTCCATTTTGAATTAAACCAGAACTGACCCTACTTTGCTGAAAGTGTAGCTGCTCTTTATTTGACTTGCAGGGCTTTAAGTCAGCTGTAATGGGCTGGGGTTAAGAGAGTCTCTGGTGAGGAAAACTTAGGAGAGGAGAGAGCAGCTGGAAGTAAAGCAGATTTTTAAAATCCCTGAGATGCTCAGAGACAGCCCTGTCTGACAGCCTTCAAATTCTACCTGCTGCGAAGGAAAACCCATTTGGGGTGTTTTGGTTGGTTCCCCTTGCTTTTATTTTTTTTCTTTTAAACAGCTTTATAGAGGCCTTGGATGAAATTGAACCTGGAGGCCGGGGAGGGAAGGGGTGTCTGGAGGCTGTAAAGGCAGAATTGAGTGACTTGCACAGACTTCAATAATTTGCAGACATCTGATATTAAAATGAGAGAAATCCCACCCCCACATGCACTGGGAACTGTGCCCTGCAGACACTTTTAATGGCTGGTGTGGCTCCATGCACCCCAACCTTCCAGGAATGCCTTTTGCTGGGATATTTATTGATTTCTCTGGAGCTAAACAAAAGCCCAGGAAAGCAGGGGAGTGGGGGAAAAAAAAAATTAATAAAAATTCGAAATGAGATGAAAACCAGCTGATAACTCAGCCTCAGGGAATTCTTGGGGCTCTCTGCAAAGGCAGAGATCCAAGGAGACGTGGCAGGATCTGGGAGAAGCAGGTCAGGACGTCAAGTGGAGTTAACAAAGTTGGGAAAATCACTGAGCAGGAGTCATTAAGTGCACCCATCACACTAAGCCTGGTAACTAATCATGAAGTCTCATCTGCTCCCAGTGAGAAGCCTGTGATCAAGAGCAGAGAATAAAAATTACAGGCTTCAAAGGGGAAAATTAGTTTATGTCAGAATCTGGAGCGTCCAAGGCCTAATAATTAACTAATTTGGGGGTTTCTGTCATTGCTATCGCTGAGTAAATTACTGCTTTAATGTTGGAAAAAGAATTCTCAGCAAAACAGGTTTGCAAAGCAGAGGTAATATGCTGAAATGGAGTATTTAGCTCATTTTGATTCACCCCTCTTCCACTCCTAATCCTCAGAACGATGCCTTGACATGGATTTATTTATGACAGGATCCTGCGGAATCACTTTATTTTCCCTCTAATAGAAAAAAATATATAAAATATAATTTATATAAGATATCTCATTTTAGATGGATAATATTGACTGAAATGAACATTACACCTCCCCTTTCCTTCATACCAACTCCAGATTTCACTTGGAGAATGAGGTTGGTGACATTGCACACATAGGATGGTGAAAGGGCAATTTTGTGGCAGTGGAGGCCTTGAGACCAATTCCTAGAGCAGCCAGAATAACCCAGTGTTGTCTTCAGCACCAGCTCTGTTCTTTAACTCTTATTTAGCTCTGGCTCAGTCATTCTGCTCCCAAAATTCCATCTTTGGATTTCATTCTGTGTAAAGGGTAAGCAGTTCTGAATTCAGGATCCCTGGAACAAGAGAAACAAGGGCTTTTCTTCACAGCTTTGGGTAGTTTTGAAATAAGTGGCTTTTCCAGAGGTTCAAAGGAATTCTGCCAGCCTGATGTCATCACTTGTCCCAGGGCTGGGGGTGACAAGTGGGCTGCCACCCTGCTTGGCTCATGAAAAGCCATCCTCCAATGCCAGATGATGAGAAATATTTCCCTTTGTCCTTTTTCAGCGTCCTTTTGGTGCCTTGGGAAGGCTGAGCTGGAACAGAGGCTGGACAGAGCTGGAGAATAAAGCAGAGATTTATTGAAAGGCCTTTAAGGACACACCTTGGGCAGGACAAGAGCCTGGACAGGGCTGCACCCAAGGTGGACACAAAATGGACA